>OY759273.1:9776972-9784472 GCA_963662155.1 Lamellibrachia columna
GCAGCGTAGGCAAAACACATCATCACGTCCACCTAATTACAATGATTTGGCTGCAGCGTAGGCAAAACACATCATCACGTCCACCTAATTACAATGATTTGGCTGCAGCGTAGGCAAAACACCGTAAGTACATTGAAATGTGAGCTTCATAATTATACACATCGTCCTGACTAACGAGGGAATGATTGTGTACAATAGTCACGGGAAACTAAATAAAGAAATTATAATATTGCAAACGCCCAGAGGTAAACGTCTTGCCCTTGGGTGGGGTTCTTACCCCGCAATAGAAACTTCCGCTAAAATGGCTACTTTTTCAGAGACTGTACGTCAACGATATCAACGCACGGAATATATATAAAATAATTAACCAGATCATTCATAGCACATAGACGCCATATCCAGATAGGGTCCTTTTTCTCTTATGTGATGTCCCTTTAAGGGCCTCCGTGCCCCACCTGACCCTAACACTGTTGTACTCGTCCCGTCCATTTGACTGCGAAAAAATGGATAATAAATAATCCAATACTTTGGAGACTGTGCCAGGCACGAGGATAATTAGGCTTACGATGTAATGAATAATTCTGAGAAGTAACATAAATTTCATTTCACCACAAATATGTGTTCTGAACCGGCGCGCCGTCCCCGTGTAGACTGCTTGGTGACTATGAGAGATGGACGTCGTCAAAGGAACTAGTCGAAGAATAAATTAGAGCATTATTAGCATTACAGGAGAATAATGACACTAAAATGCTACATGCATAATTACAAATAATTATGTCCTTCAACGCGAAGAAAACGAATTGAGCCGGGCGTTAGGTTTTTTATGTATATGATACCTTTGTAATGTTGGAGGGCACCAATCATCATATGGTAATTGGACAAGGAAGTCATTGACTTATTGACAATCAATCAATAAAAAATTTCGTTTCTATATATATATATATATATATTTAAAATTTATTTTAAATGTAATTGACACATATCTGACAGGGCAGGATATAATATATATATATATATATATATATATATATATATATATATATATATTTGGTATATATATATATATATATATTTAAAATTTATTTTAAATGTAATTGACACATATCTGACAGGGCAGGATATAATATATATATATATATATATATATATATATATATATATTTGGTATATATATATATTTAAAATTTATTTTAAATGTAATTGACACATATCTGACAGGGCAGGATATAATATATATATATATATATATATATATATATATATATATATATATATATTTGGTATATATATATATATATATATACCATCTATATATATATATATATATATATATATATATATATATATATATATATATATATATATATATATATATATATATATATATATATATATATATATATATATATATATAAATATATATATATATATACCATATATATATATATATATATATATATATATATATATATATATATATATATATATATATATATATATATATCCTGCCCTGTCACATTTGTGTCAATTACATTTTTAATTAATGTACACGGATAAGAAAACACGCATAGATTCGTGAACAATTGTACGTAGATACGAACTTTTTTATGTACGAATCTTCCCCTTGACCCCCGACCACGCATGCAAAACGCGAGGTACACGCGAAACTGGCGGATACATGACGGAACAGACAAACAGACACATCGACAAGCTACTTTATAGTATAGAAGACGGAAGTCAACAGAGACGTGTCCAGGTTAGAGGTGAGAGGAAGGAGTTTCTCCTGTCGGAGATGAAATAAAGGAAGGATTGCAGAGCACACATAGGGAGGGGGTAGGGTGTGGGAGGGAGTAGGGTGTGGAAGGGGTAGGGTGTGGGAGGGGGTAGGGTGTGGAAGGGGTAGGATGTGGGAGGGAGTAGGGTGTGGGAGGGGTAGGGTGTGGGAGGGGGTAGGGTGTGTGAGGAGGTAGGGTGTGGGAGAGGTAGGGTGTGAGAGGGGTAGGGTGTGGGAGGGGTATGGTGTGGGAGGGGTAGGGTGTGGGAGGGGTAGGGTGTGGGAGGGTGTAGGGTGTGGGAGGGGGTAAGGTGTGGGAGGGGTAGAGTATGGGAGGGAGTAGGGTGTGGGAGGGGTTGGGTGTGGGAGGGGGTAGGGTGTGGGAGGGGTAGAGGGTAGGGTGTGGGAAGGGGTAGGGTGTGGGAGGGGGTAGGGTGTGGGAGGGGGTAGGGTGTGGGAGGGGTAGGGTGTGGGAGGGGGTAGGGTGTGGGAGGGGGTAGGGTGTGGGAGGGGTAGGGTGTGGGAGGGTGTAGGGTGTGGGAGGGAGTAGGGAGGGGTAGGGTGTGGGAGGGGTAGGGTGTGAGAGGGAGTAGGGTGTGGGAGGGGTAGGGTGTGGGAGGGAGTAGGGTGTGGGAGGGGTAGGGTGTGGGAAGGGGTAGGGTGTGGCATATGGGAGGGGGATCCGTCCTTACGAAATACTGATATTTTTTAAAACTTCTCTTCTCAATTGTGCCATTTTATGCACTAAGCGGTAGCCGCTTTTAGTAGAAAATTAAAAGATGTAAAATTACAAATCTATGGGAAAAGCGTTAAAAGATGACTGCAAAAAATGGCAGGAATGAGTGAAAAAAAGAAGGAAAAGCGGCAGATATGAAATAAATTGGCAAGGCAGAAGGTGATCGATCTCCCTTCCAAAACAGGAGACTTGGCACCGCGCGGGCTCCGTGTCGCGTCGATCAATGTATTTTCTAGTTAAATCCGCACGCGTTCCTGTGTCACTAATCTGCGCAATGGCGGTATACCATTACAAGATTAAAGTAATTACACGTGCTCATATTACGCAAACAAAAAACGCACCGCTACTTAAACCGCGCAACCTGTCCAGAAGCAGCCACGCGTGGCGCCGTCGTTATCTGTTACAAGGTTAACAAACTCCCTAATCATCCTCTGTGTTCCCCGACACCAGCAGCAGATGGCGCGTCGCCTACACCGACCGCTGCAGGCGCCATCTAGCGCCGAGTCTCGCGTCACCGGAGATAGCATCGCTGCGCGTTTGATGCGGCGCGGCTGAGCGTCGTTTAAGTCGATTTGTAGTGACACACGCCTAATGAACGCCGAGTGGCTGATTGCAATTACTCGGCGCGTTCACACGTCCGGCTGTTTCACGCGCTCCGTTTGTTCGCTTGCAACGCGGAGGCGTCTGATCGTGGCTTAGTTGCCGTAATCTGGCGTATCAGTCCGCAATCGGTTGTGATATAATATGGCTTCGGCGACGACAAGCGGTGATGACACTGATAACGGATCTATTACCAGTTGGAACACGCGTCCAGTCGACTTATCATTGCATCGTTATCCAGCTTGCTCGTTTTCTCGTTGGAATATCTATTATCGTCGTATTGCAAAGACATTTATGCCACTGACAACTCGGTGAAGGGACTACTGTTTGCATATTTGACGCGCGTTATTGGTGAATCATGAATGCCGATATTCACATGGTTGCGTTTATATCGAAATTTCTTTACACTGCACAGTAACCGACAAGCGAACTAACAATTAATTTGTGTCTCACGGTACGACAACGTCTTTGTTACAAATGTCACTGTAACGTTGCTTGCAGATTTCCATAAATTATAAGAACTCATTTATGTTCTGTATGTTCTGCCAATAGTTTTCTTTATTTGGGTTATATTGGTCGTTTCAAAAGCTGGATTATCTTGTAGAAAAAATGCCATTACCAAGCCAGGAGTAAGAACTGCGTCGGATTAGAAATGGGGTTCGCGCGAATCCCTCCGAATCCAAAGAAGTCAGTCTTGCTCTCCACTGCGTTACTGTGCAGAAGTCTGGTTGCCTGTAATCATGGTTACTCGGTGGCTGAATACTTCCCAGAGATGTTGAGATGGCGTTGGAATGAACAGGTCTGCCAGTGGGTGAAGTGTAACGCGCTTTGAGCGGTCCCAAGGACTGAGTACCCCGCTTTGTAAGAACGTAACTTTAACTGGTGGGAGTGAACTTACTCTTTGTCTGTTACTCTACTTTAACTGGTGGGAGTGAACTTACTCTTTGTCTGTTACTCTACTTTATCTGGTGGGAGTGAACTTACTCTTTGTCTGTTACTCTACTTTATCTGGTGGGAGTGAACTTACTCTTTGTCTGTTACTGTACTTTAACTGGTGGGAGTGAACTTACTCTTTGTCTGTTACTCTATTTTATCTGATGGGAGTGAACCTACTCTTTGTCTGTTACTCTACTTTAACTGGTGGGAGTGAACTTACTCTTTGTCTGTTACTCTACTTTAACTGGTGGGAGTGAACTTACTCTTTGTCTGTTACTCTACTTTAACTGGTGGGAGTGAACTTACTCTTTGTCTGTTACTCTACTTTATCTGGTGGGAGTGAACTTACTCTTTGTCTGTTACTCTACTTTATCTGGTGGGAGTGAACTTACCATTTGTCTGTTACTGTACTTTAACTGGTGGGAGTGAACTTACTCTTTGTCTGTTACTCTACTTTAACTGGTGGGAGTGAACTTACTCTTTGTCTGTTACTCTACTTTAACTGGTGGGAGTGAACTTACTCTTTGTCTGTTACTCTACTTTAACTGGTGGGAGTGAACTTACTCTTTGTCTGTTACTGTACTTTAACTGGTGGGAGTGAACTTACTCTTTGTCTGTTACTCTACTTTAACTGGTGGGAGTGAACTTACTCTTTGTCTGTTACTCTACTTTAACTGGTGGGAGTGAACTTACTCTTTGTCTGTTACTCTACTTTAACTGGTGGGAGTGAACTTACTCTTTGTCTGTTACTCTACTTTAACTGGTGGGAGTGAACTTACTCTTTGTCTGTTACTCTACTTTAACTGGTGGGAGTGAACTTACTCTTTGTCTGTTACTCTACTTTAACTGGTGGGAGTGAACTTACTCTTTGTCTGTTACTCTACTTTAACTGGTGGGAGTGAACTTACTCTTTGTCTGTTACTCTACTTTATCTGGTGGGAGTGAACTTACTCTTTGTCTGTTACTCTACTTTAACTGGTGGGAGTGAACTTACTCTTTGTCT
Source organism: Lamellibrachia columna (assembly GCA_963662155.1). Lineage (NCBI taxonomy): Eukaryota > Metazoa > Annelida > Polychaeta > Sabellida > Siboglinidae > Lamellibrachia > Lamellibrachia columna. The sequence continues at coordinate 9,782,022 of OY759273.1, forward strand.
GTTACTCTACTTTATCTGGTGGGAGTGAACTTACTCTTTGTCTGTTACTCTACTTTAACTGGTGGGAGTGAACTTACTCTTTGTCTGTTACTCTACTTTAACTGGTGGGAGTGAACTTACTCTTTGTCTGTTACTCTACTTTAACTGGTGGGAGTGAACTTACTCTTTGTCTGTTACTCTACTTTAACTGGTGGGAGTGAACTTACTCTTTGTCTGTTACTCTACTTTAACTGGTGGGAGTGAACTTACTCTTTGTCTGTTACTCTACTTTAACTGGTGGGAGTGAACTTACTCTTTGTCTGTTACTCTACTTTAACTGGTGGGAGTGAACTTACTCTTTGTCTGTTACTCTACTTTATCTGGTGGGAGTGAACTTACTCTTTGTCTGTTACTCTACTTTATCTGGTGGGAGTGAACTTACTCTTTGTCTGTTACTCTACTTTAACTGGTGGGAGTGAACTTACTCTTTGTCTGTTACTCTACTTTAACTGGTGGGAGTGAACTTACTCTTTGTCTGTTACTCTACTTTAACTGGTGGGAGTGAACTTACTCTTTGTCTGTTACTCTACTTTAACTGGTGGGAGTGAACTTACTCTTTGTCTGTTACTCTACTTTAACTGGTGGGAGTGAACTTACTCTTTGTCTGTTACTGTACTTTATTTGTCTGTTACTGTACTTTATTTGTCTGTTACTCTACTTTATTTGTCTGTTACTGTACTTTATTTGTCTGTTACTGTACTTTATTTGTCTGTTACTGTATTTTATTTGTCTGTTACTGTACTTTATTTGTCTGTTACTCTACTTTATTTGTCTGTTACTGTACTTTATTTGTCTGTTACTGTATTTTATTTGTCTGTTACTCTACTTTATTTGTCTGTTACTGTACTTTATTTGTCTGTTACTGTACTTTATTTGTCTGTTACTGTTCTTTATTTGTCTGTTACTGTACTTTATTTGTCTGTTACTCTACTTTATTTGTCTGTTACTGTATTTTATTTGTCTGTTACTCTACTTTATTTGTCTGTTACTCTACTTTATTTGTCTGTTACTGTACTTTATTTGTCTGTTACTGTACTTTATTTGTCTGTTACTGTACTTTATTTGTCTGTTACTGTACTTTATTTGTCTGTTACTCTACTTTATTTGTCTGTTACTGTACTTTATTTGTCTGTTACTGTACTTTATTTGTCTGTTACTGTACTTTATTTGTCTGTTACTGTACTTTATTTGTCTGTTACTGTACTTTATTTGTCTGTTACTGTACTTTATTTGTCTGTTACTGTACTTTATTTGTCTGTTACTGTACTTTATTTGTCTGTTACTGTACTTTATTTGTCTGTTACTGTACTTTATTTGTCTGTTACTGTACTTTATTTGTCTGTTACTGTACTTTATTTGTCTGTTACTGTACTTTATTTGTCTGTTACTGTACTTTATTTGTCTGTTACTGTACTTTATTTGTCTGTTACTGTACTTTATTTGTCTGTTACTGTACTTTATTTGTCTGTTACTGTACTTTATTTGTCTGTTACTGTACTTTATTTGTCTGTTACTGTACTTTATTTGTCTGTTACTGTACTTTATTTGTCTGTTACTGTACTTTATTTGTCTGTTACTGTACTTTATTTGTCTGTTACTGTACTTTATTTGTCTGTTACTGTACTTTATTTGTCTGTTACTGTACTTTATTTGTCTGTTACTGTACTTTATTTGTCTGTTACTGTACTTTATTTGTCTGTTACTGTACTTTATTTGTCTGTTACTGTACTTTATTTGTCTGTTACTGTACTTTATTTGTCTGTTACTGTACTTTATTTGTCTGTTACTGTACTTTATTTGTCTGTTACTCTACTTTATTTGTCTGTTACTCTACTTTATTTGTCTGTTACTGTACTTTATTTGTCTGTTACTGTACTTTATTTGTCTGTTACTGTACTTTATTTGTCTGTTACTCTACTTTATTTGTCTGTTACTCTACTTTATTTGTCTGTTACTGTACTTTATTTGTCTGTTACTCTACTTTATTTGTCTGTTACTGTACTTTATTTGTCTGTTACTCTACTTTATTTGTCTGTTACTGTACTTTATTTGTCTGTTACTCTACTTTATTTGTCTGTTACTCTACTTTATTTGTCTGTTACTCTACTTTATTTGTCTGTTACTCTACTTTATTTGTCTGTTACTCTACTTTATTTGTCTGTTACTCTACTTTATTTGTCTGTTACTCTACTTTATTTGTCTGTTACTCTACTTTATTTGTCTGTTACTCTACTTTATTTGTCTGTTACTCTACTTTATTTGTCTGTTACTCTACTTTATTTGTCTGTTACTCTACTTTATTTGTCTGTTACTCTACTTTATTTGTCTGTTACTCTACTTTATTTGTCTGTTACTCTACTTTATTTGTCTGTTACTCTACTTTATTTGTCTGTTACTCTACTTTATTTGTCT
>OY759273.1:9789472-9819472 GCA_963662155.1 Lamellibrachia columna
AGTATATTAGCAATTCAACTGGGTTGGATTTACATTATACAGTCAGTATATTAGCATTTCAACTGGGTTGGATTTACATTATACGGTCAGTATATTAGCAATTCAACTGGGTTGGATTTACATTATACAGTCAGTATATTAGCAACTCAACTGGGTTGGATTTACATTATACAGTCAGTATATTAGCAATTCAACTGGGTTGGATTTACATTATACAATCAGTATATTAGCAATTCAACTGGGTTGGATTTACATTATGCAGTCAGTATATTAGCAACTCAACTGGGTTGGATTTACATTATGCAGTCAGTATATTAGCAATTAAACTGGGTTGGATTTACATTATGCAGTCAGTATATTAGCACCTTAACTGGGTTGGATTCACATTATACAGTCAGTATATTAGCAATTCAACTGGGTTGGATTTACATTATACAGTCAGTATATTAGCAACTCAACTGGGTTGGATTTACATTATACAGTCAGTATATTAGCAATTCAACTGGGTTGGATTTACATTATACAGTCAGTATATTAGCAATTCAACTGGGTTGGATTTACATTATACAGTCAGTATATTAGCAATTCAACTGGGTTGGATTTACATTATGCAGTCAGTATATTAGCAACTCAACTGGGTTGGATTTACATTATGCAGTCAGTATATTAGCAATTCAACTGGATTGGATTTACATTATGCAGTCAGTATATTAGCAATTCAACTGGGTTGGATTTACATTATGCAGTCAGTATACTAGCAACACAACTGGGTTGGATTTACATTATACAGTCAGTATATTAGCAATTCAACTGGGTTGGATTTACATTATGCAGTCAGTATATTAGCAACTCAACTGGGTTGGATTCACATTATACAGTCAGTATATTAGCAACTCGACTGAGTTTGATTCACATTATGCAGTCAGTATATTAGCACCTTAACTGGGTTGGATTCACATTATACAGTCAGTATATTAGCAACTCTACTGGGTTGGATTTACATTATACAGTCAGTATATTAGCAACTCGACTGAGTTGGATTCACATTATACAGTTAGTATATTAGCAACTGAACTGAGTTGGATTCACATTATACAGTTAGTATATTAGCAACTGAACTGAGTTGGATTCACATTATACAGTTAGTATATTAGCAACTCAACTGAGTTGGATTCACATTATACAGTTAGTATATTAGCAACTCAACTTGGTTGGATTCACATTATACAGTCAGTATATTAGCAACTCGACTGAGTTGGCTTCACATTATACAGTCAGTATATTAGCAACTCGACTGAGTTGGCTTCACATTATACAGTCAGTATATTAGCAACTCGACTGAGTTGGATTCACATTATACAGTCAGTATATTAGCAACTCGACTGAGTTGGATTCACATTATACAGTTAGTATATTAGCAACTCGACTGAGTTGGATTCACATTATACAGTCAGTATATTAGCAACTCGACTGAGTTGGATTCACATTATACAGTCATTATATTAGCACCTTAACTGGGTTGGATTCACATTATACAGTCAGTATATTAGCAACTCTACTGGGTTGGATTTACATTATACAGTCAGTATATTAGCAACTCGACTGAGTTGGATTCACATTATACAGTTAGTATATTAGCAATTAAACTGGGTTGGATTTACATTATGCAGTCAGTATATTAGCACCTTAACTGGGTTGGATTCACATTATACAGTCAGTATATTAGCAATTCAACTGGGTTGGATTTACATTATACAGTCAGTATATTAGCAACTCAACTGGGTTGGATTTACATTATACAGTCAGTATATTAGCAATTCAACTGGGTTGGATTTACATTATACAGTCAGTATATTAGCAATTCAACTGGGTTGGATTTACATTATACAGTCAGTATATTAGCAATTCAACTGGGTTGGATTTACATTATGCAGTCAGTATATTAGCAACTCAACTGGGTTGGATTTACATTATGCAGTCAGTATATTAGCAATTCAACTGGATTGGATTTACATTATGCAGTCAGTATATTAGCAATTCAACTGGGTTGGATTTACATTATGCAGTCAGTATACTAGCAACACAACTGGGTTGGATTTACATTATACAGTCAGTATATTAGCAATTCAACTGGGTTGGATTTACATTATGCAGTCAGTATATTAGCAACTCAACTGGGTTGGATTCACATTATACAGTCAGTATATTAGCAACTCGACTGAGTTTGATTCACATTATGCAGTCAGTATATTAGCACCTTAACTGGGTTGGATTCACATTATACAGTCAGTATATTAGCAACTCTACTGGGTTGGATTTACATTATACAGTCAGTATATTAGCAACTCGACTGAGTTGGATTCACATTATACAGTTAGTATATTAGCAACTGAACTGAGTTGGATTCACATTATACAGTTAGTATATTAGCAACTGAACTGAGTTGGATTCACATTATACAGTTAGTATATTAGCAACTCAACTGAGTTGGATTCACATTATACAGTTAGTATATTAGCAACTCAACTTGGTTGGATTCACATTATACAGTCAGTATATTAGCAACTCGACTGAGTTGGCTTCACATTATACAGTCAGTATATTAGCAACTCGACTGAGTTGGCTTCACATTATACAGTCAGTATATTAGCAACTCGACTGAGTTGGATTCACATTATACAGTCAGTATATTAGCAACTCGACTGAGTTGGATTCACATTATACAGTTAGTATATTAGCAACTCGACTGAGTTGGATTCACATTATACAGTCAGTATATTAGCAACTCGACTGAGTTGGATTCACATTATACAGTCATTATATTAGCAACTCGACTGGGTTGGATTCACATTATAGGCCTACAGTCAGTATATTAGCAACTCGACTGAGTTGAATTCACATTATAGGCCTACAATCAGTATATTAGCAACTCAACTGAGTTGGATTCACACTATACAGTCAGTATATTAGCAACTCGACTGAGTTGGATTCACATTATGCAGTCAGTATATTAGCGACTCAACTGAGTTGGATTCACATTATGCAGTCAGTATATTAACAACTCAACTGGGTTGGATTCATATTATACAGCTAGTATATTCGTAACTCAACTGAGTTGGTTTCACATTATAGGCCTGCAGTCAGTATATTAGCAACTCGGCTGAGTTGGATTCATATTATAGGCCTACAGTCAGTATATTAGCAACTTGACTGAGTTGGATTCACATTATAGGCCTACAGTCATTATATTAGCAACTCAACTGAGTTGGATTCACATTATACAGTCAGTATATTAGCAACTCGACTGAGTTGGATTCACACTATACAGTCAGTATATTAGCAACTCGACTGAGTTGGATTCACATTATACAGTCAGTATATTAGCGACTCAACTGAGTTGGATTCACATTATGCAGTCAGTATATTAACAACTGAACTGGGTTGGATTCATATTATACAGCTAGTATATTCGCAACTCAACTGAGTTGGATTCACATTATAGGCCTGCAGTCAGTATATTAGCAACTCGACTGAGTTGGATTCACATTATAGGCCTACAGTCAGTATATTAGCAACTCGACTGAGTTGGATTCACAGTATAGGCCTACAGTCAGTATATTAGCAAGTCGACTGAGTTGGATTCACATTATAGGCCTACAGTCAGTATATTAGTAACTAGACTGAGTTGGAATCGTAGTGTTTCGAACCTAGGTTGAAAACACGCCAGGGTGTTTTGAACGTAACTTGATAACCATGCCGCGGTGTTTTGAACGTGGCAGTGTTTTGAACGTCCTACAACGAGACTATTTTTAAAAAAACGTCCTTGGTACAGAAAGGGCGTAGTACGTCCTTAATAACAACACATGGCACGTCTGCCAAGCAGATCATTAGATAACAAACAACACACAACCACACCTAGACAATCAAAGGTATTACTTTCAAAAAGAGATCGCATGTGCCTCGAATGATAATAACGTGCATGGTACGTTTATGCTGTCTGTAATTTGAGTTCGCCATTCATTGTTAAATAAAACAGGAAGGAGTATTTATACTAAAACACATTAAATATAGTCTTTGGTTTAACAAATTTAACCAACATGCGTGGGCAACGGGCTCGAGAATATTACTTTATCCATACGTGTTCTGGTCGGTTAGATTTGTGCTCAACTGCCGTGATTGTTTTAAATTCCGCTTGAATCGAATCGACCTATTTGTATTTTGACTGGGCACAAATTAATCGTATTTCATTATTGCACCAAGAATGTTAGTCCAAAGCAATTTTTAGCTGACCCACGGCAATTAACTCATTAACTATTAAATTAAATTCACACGAACACGTAAATAAAAATAATAACTTACTTCGTAGCAACTAGTAACATGATTTAAACACCGTTTACGTATCACAGAACGTTAGGCCCTATAATCTAAAAACCCGACCTTAATATTTATAAAGGTTGGTATCTTAATATTATTCATATACCTACGCATAACAAAATATCAATCCACATATTTCACAGCAAATTTATCTGACTACGCGGATGTTCCATTCGGGTTGTTAAAACGGATACAGGATACAGGACACAGGTAGACGGAGATGTAGTTGGAGACAGGACCAGAGGAAATGTATTAAATAACTACTTCGGTGTATAATTCCAGCATAAACCCACACGTTTCGTTTCCCATATAAAACATCGTATAAAAGTTATGCGCCTTTTCAACGAATCCATTGTGCAAATGTAAAATACGTATCCGACACACGACTGGTAATATTGTCGCCCGATGAAGATATAACACCATGTGTAACGCAACGAACACGTAACGAACACGATTGCGTAAGCAGACATATTCAAGGAATGTGCGTCATGCGGTCAGTCACGGTTCTTGTAAGAATATCAACAGACAATGCCAGGCTCTTGGCTTTCTCCTACGCGCACTCTAGATTCGCGACGTTGCGTTGCGTAATATGAACAATGTATAGACTATTCTTCTTCAACTGCGATGGTTATTGTGACAGAGGTGGTGATCCGATGTGGTGAGCTCTAGATTCGCGACGTGGCGTTGCGTAATATGAACAATGTATAGACTATTCTTCTTCAACTGCGATGGTTATTGTGACAGAGGTGGTGATCCGATGTGGTGAGCTCTAGATTCGCGACGTGGCGTTGCGTAATATGAACAATGTATAGACTAGTCTTCTTCAACTGCGATGGTTATTGTGACAGAGGTGGTAATCCGATGTGGTGAGCTCTAGATTCGCGACGTGGCGTTGCGTAATATGAACAATGTATAGACTATTCTTCTTCAACTGCGATGGTTATTGTGACAGAGGTGGTAATCCGATGTGGTGAGCTCTAGATTCGCGACGTGGCGTTGCGTAATATGAACAATGTATAGACTAGTCTTCTTCAACTGCGATGGTTATTGTGACAGAGGTGGTGATCCGATGTGGTGAGCTCTAGATTCGCGACGTGGCGTTGCGTAATATGAACAATGTATAGACTATTCTTCTTCAACTGCGATGGTTATTGTGACAGAGGTGGTAATCCGATGTGGTGAGCTCTAGATTCGCGACGTGGCGTTGCGTAATATGAACAATGTATAGACTAGTCTTCTTCAACTGCGATGGTTATTGTGACAGAGGTGGTAATCCGATGTGGTGAGCTCTAGATTCGCGACGTGGCGTTGCGTAATATGAACAATGTATAGACTATTCTTCTTCAACTGCGATGGTTATTGTGACAGAGGTGGTAATCCGATGTGGTGAGCTCTAGATTCGCGACGTGGCGTTGCGTAATATGAACAATGTATAGACTATTCTTCTTCAACTGCGATGGTTATTGTGACAGAGGTGGTAATCCGATGTGGTGAGCTCTAGATTCGCGACGTGGCGTTGCGTAATATGAACAATGTATAGACTATTCTTCTTCAACTGCGATGGTTATTGTGACAGAGGTGGTAATCCGATGTGGTGAGCTCTAGATTCGCGACGTGGCGTTGCGTAATATGAACAATGTATAGACTAGTCTTCTTCAACTGCGATGGTTATTGTGACAGAGGTGGTAATCCGATGTGGTGAGCTCTAGATTCGCGACGTGGCGTTGCGTAATATGAACAATGTATAGACTAGTCTTCTTCAACTGCGATGGTTATTGTGACAGAGGTGGTAATCCGATGTGGTGAGCTCTAGATTCGCGACGTGGCGTTGCGTAATATGAACAATGTATAGACTAGTCTTCTTCAACTGCGATGGTTATTGTGACAGAGGTGGTAATCCGATGTGGTGAGCTCTAGATTCGCGACGTGGCGTTGCGTAATATGAACAATGTATAGACTATTCTTCTTCAACTGCGATGGTTATTGTGACAGAGGTGGTAATCCGATGTGGTGAGCTCTAGATTCGCGACGTGGCGTTGCGTAATATGAACAATGTATAGACTATTCTTCTTCAACTGCGATGGTTATTGTGACAGAGGTGGTAATCCGATGTGGTGAGCTCTAGATTCGCGACGTGGCGTTGCGTAATATGAACAATGTATAGACTATTCTTCTTCAACTGCGATGGTTATTGTGACAGAGGTGGTGATCCGATGTGGTGAGCTCTAGATTCGGTAGGCGTTGCGTAATATGAACAATGTATAGACTATTCTTCTTCAACTGCGATGGTTATTGTGACAGAGGTGGTAATCCGATGTGGTGAGCTCTAGATTCGCGACGTGGCGTTGCGTAATATGAACAATGTATAGACTAGTCTTCTTCAACTGCGATGGTTATTGTGACAGAGGTGGTAATCCGATGTGGTGAGCTCTAGATTCGCGACGTGGCGTTGCGTAATATGAACAATGTATAGACTAGTCTTCTTCAACTGCGATGGTTATTGTGACAGAGGTGGTAATCCGATGTGGTGAGCTCTAGATTCGCGACGTGGCGTTGCGTAATATGAACAATGTATAGACTAGTCTTCTTCAACTGCGATGGTTATTGTGACAGAGGTGGTAATCCGATGTGGTGAGCTCTAGATTCGCGACGTGGCGTTGCGTAATATGAACAATGTATAGACTATTCTTCTTCAACTGCGATGGTTATTGTGACAGAGGTGGTGATCCGATGTGGTGAGCTCTAGATTCGGTAGGCGTTGCGTAATATGAACAATGTATAGACTATTCTTCTTCAACTGCGATGGTTACTGTGACAGAGGTGGTGATCCGATGTGGTGAGCTCTAGATTCGCGACGTGGCGTTGCGTAATATGAACAATCTATAGACATATATATATATATACTTAGGCTACAGCAGGGTTTTTCAACCTGGAGGACACGTGCACGTGCCCGTCTTGGAGCATAAGACATTTTTTTAGAAATCGTCCCAGAAATCCCCGGCTGATTGTGTACACTCGAACCCCCCCCCCCAAAAAAAAAAAAAACTCTCTGCGTGGGCACTGGGCACTCGTCTTTTAAAGCAAAACAAAAGTCATTATTTTGGGGCTCAAGAGTATTACGCCAGTGGTTCACTCAATATGTGTTATAAGAGTTGGAGAATCCGGTCATTTCTTCGAATAACCGAGGGCTGACATGTTAACCAGCGCGAACGATAAGCGCATGCGCAGTTCTATGAAACTAAGGCGACTTATACTAAAGTGACGTATTAAGGGAGGCCGGCATGCACAAAACCAATGCAAAGTCGCAAACAAACAAACAAACAAACAAACAAACGTGCTGTTTCAAAGACTAGTTTAGTAAATAGACCAAATATGTTACATAAGTTCAGCTTGGCAAGAATATGAATAGGTGTATACAAATATATTTTCATTTGGCGAGCAAATATTGACAGAATACCGCACACGTGACGTAGTGTTGTGTAACAGTGTTGTTCTTAATTGTAGTTGCAAATGTTTATGTTTTAGTAACTCTTATAGGTGCATAGGTCAAAAACCACGACTTTGTTTCGCTTTAAAGGTGTTCCATACATACTTCCCGGATGTGAGTGCGCTGGATTTGAATTTCATCCATTCAGTGCAAGTTGAGGCGGAGGTGCAGGAGGATTTGTTGAGGTTCGTGAACGACTCCACCGCACGTGATGCATTTGAAGCTCTTCCCCTGCCAACATGTTGCTCTAAAATGAGCTAATCATATCCATAAGTAGCTGAAGTGCCCATGAGGGTATTGTTGATGTTTCCATCTACATATCTCGGTGAACAAAGAGTCTCGTCAATGTTCTACAAGAAAACTAAATTAATTTCTTGTCCGACGTGTGTAAGACGGACGATCTCCGCGTCTCGTCCAAAACTGTTCCCTGAATCGAGACTCTGGGTTTGACCAGGTAAACTCAGCTCTCGCAGACGTGGTTTCTCGAATAGTGGTTTGTTATCATATCCATTCGGGGTACAGTTAAGATATCAGCCACACCCACCTCCCGCATTGGGAGTAGAGACGCGGTAAACGATAAAAAATATATGTAAGACAGTTGCAACCTAAAGTGTCTTGTTCCCACGGTGTAAGCAATATTGTTCAACTTATACGAACTACCTGGTTTAACGACTCCGGTGTTCGAAGGCACGGTGCCAAATCACAACAATTCCCCAGAGACTCGCTAGGCTGCCTAATGACATTATACAGCTGTACGATGGTGCTGGCCCCTTGTGGCTACCATTGTCACGACATCTTTGTTAACCCTCTTAAGACAGATCGATATGCATCCATCACAATTAGAATATTGTTGTACTACGATTCCATAGACGGTTAGAATATAATTACATGTTTAATATCCCAGGCATATTATAGTTTATAATTTTGATAACTATTGTAACTATTAAAGTTGGCAAAGCTTTATGCATATCGGAGTATAAATAATTTTAATGATTTGTTCCGTGAAAGCTAAAATGACCTCTAGATGAATATCGGATAATTATGTAATGTAACGTATATGGTATGACTCTGCCCTCTTTCTGAAAACATTATATGTTGTTTAATTAACTATTGATTCAAATATTTATTTTTTTGTGTTGGTTTCTTACGTGGTTTAGCAGCTGAGCCTCTCCTCTCTGGCACCAAGGAATGGTATTGCAACGACAATTTACTGCGCACTACACGAAGGCTAGCTTTAAGAAAAATAATTTTTGCTCGAATTGTTACCCGATAATTTTTTTTTTTATTAATACCAACGAAACAGTAAATATCTAATTCTCCTAAAGTGTTACAAATTACCCTATGCGGGACAAGTTGTGACAGCCAGTGGGGCAAGTTGTTACAGCCAGTGGGGCAAGTTGTGACAGCCAGTGGGGCAAGTTGTGACAGCCAGTTGGGCAAATTTTGACAGCCAGTGGGGCAAGTTGTGACAGCCAGTGGGGCAAGTTTTGACAGCCAGTGGGGCAAGTTTTGACAGCCAGTGGGGCAAGTTGTGTCAGCCAGTGGGGCAAGTTGTGACAGCCAGTGAGGCAAGTTTTGACAGCCAGTGGGGCAAGTGGTGTCAGCCAGTGGGGCAAGTTTTGACAGCCAGTGGGGCAAGTTTTGACAGCCAGTGGGGCAAGTTATGACAGCCAGTGGGGCAAGTTGTGTCAGCCAGTGGGGCAAGTTTTGACAGCCAGTGGGCAAGTTTTGACAGCCAGTGGGGCAAGTTTTGACAGCCAGTGGGGCAAGTTATGACAGCCAGTGGGGCAAGTTGTGTCAGCCAGTGGGGCAAGTTTTGACAGCCAGTGAGCAAGTTTTGACAGCCAGTGGGGCAAGTTTTGACAGCCAGTGGGCAAGTTGTGTCAGCCAGTGGGGCAAGTTTTGACAGCCAGTGGGCAAGTTTTGACAGCCAGTGGGGCAAGTTTTGACAGCCAGTGGGGCAAGTTTTGACAGCCAGTGGGCAAGTTGTGTCAGCCAGTGGGGCAAGTTTTGACAGCCAGTGGGGCAAGTTTTGACAGCCAGTGGGCAAGTTTTGACAGCCAGTGGGCAAGTTGTGTCAGCCAGTGGGGCAAGTTTTGACAGCCAGTGGGGCAAGTTTTGACAGCCAGTGGGGCAAGTTTTGACAGCCAGTGGGCAAGTTTTGACAGCCAGTGGGCAAGTTGTGTCAGCCAGTGGGGCAAGTTTTGACAGCCAGTGGGGCAAGTTTTGACAGCCAGTGGGGCAAGTTTTGACAGCCAGTGGAGCAAGTTGCAAAAACATTTACCATTGCGGCAAATTGCAACATACCAATATAAGAACTTTGATTTTAATTGTTTTAAAACATATCTAGGATATATGTCTAGCTTACAAGACTTTAATATTATATAACTAGCTTACAAAACTTAGAATACTAATATAAAAAGTAATGGGCACACCCCTTATTGGAACACCATGCAAAGACTGTAATGAACAGAACCATGTTAATTACAAAACTCTTATTATTCTCCATTCGATTTACAATGGATGGCACTTTCCCAACATTGCCTCCCCCGAGTGACATGTTTCCCAACACTGCCTCCCCCGAGTGACATGTTTCCCAACACTGCCTCCCCCGAGTGACATGTTTCGCTTTTCCCCATCACCATCTAATTCTCATTTCACACCTGTGATTACATTAAAACACTGCTGGATAATAACGGACTATGCAACCGCTAGAGCATAATTATACATAGGAAAAGTCATATGCACACAAACCCTTAACAATACCAGGTAGGTATAGCGAAAGTTTAATAAACTACCGTTTTTTTCTTTAAAATTGCGCTTTTTTACATTTTCAACGGATCCACGTGGTATCACACGTGACATTCTTAAGACTATTGATGAACATACTGCTACCTTGCGAAATAATTTGCATTAGTACTTGTGTCTGTAGTACGTCTGTTACAAGTTACCCGTGTTACAAATAGCCCCGGTCTCCCCTACCCTGTGTTCTCACCTCCTCAAAGAATAGTTTATGAAAGCGAAAACAGCCCCCTTGAGGGCAGTGACACGTGACACGTGTTCTGCGCATGGGATGTTGGCAACATACTATTATGCACGTGTCAATGGATCTGGTTTGTTTGCGCGATGCATGACGGGTGTATCTTCCATGCTGATTTTCTCGAAAACAAAACTTTAGGATTTGACGAAACCACTACTGCAGATCGATGACAAGTCACCAATCAATGTGTGCATTTAATAAAAAAAAACGAGCCGTGTGAGAACGCCCGATTCATTTTTGGCATTGATTTCAACGGGAAAATTAATATTATATTATCCCAGATGAGGCGCGGCCCCAACAAAGCAAGACAGCTGCCGATCGTGTAACCACAAGGACACGGTGGCCCAGCGCGTCCACAGATGTCCGTAGACCGGGCGGGCAGACGGACGCGAGATCTCTCATCGTGGGCTGCGATTAACTAGACGAAGATAAAGTGCGTTATGACACCAGCGATAACTACATAATTCATCAGAGCGGCGAATCTTCGTGCGCTGCTATTTTCCAGTTCTCCTCGTTTATAACAACGCTATCTCGCCGCGGCATCAGCATAATTAATTACTTAATCAATCAACACTTTTCGATTCGGTACGTTCAAATTAAAACAAACATGTGTGTTGTCAGCTACGTGCGATATGGTAATGCTTGAAAAATAAATCTGACGGTTAAATACAACGAGTATGTTTCCTAATTGCCGCGTCTGTCATTTGGTGTGAATATTTGGTGTGAGTATTTGGACAAAGGCACCAACACACTGATGATGATAATATTATTTCACAATTATTCCTATTATTCGCAGTCAACATTTGGAAAATAAAGCCATTATCACCGGACAGCGACATCATAATTATGTTATTATTATCAACATTCGATCAACGACATAATTACTCAAACAACAACTCCACACAACACCGAACTTAATAATCACAATACGTGTAATCATATCGTAATCATTCAGAGTATGCCAATGAGAAGACCACGTGGTTATTTTATTATTGGTCAACGAAGTTTTTTAATAAGACGACGAGGTGGTCTTCATACTCACAAAAGTATTTAGAAAGGCTAAAAATGAGGGCGATAAACAACATCTACAAAACTATCGTCGTCGTCGCGTTGTCGTCGCGTTGTCGTCGCGTTGATTTCTTGATTTACATCCCCTAAGTGACTGCTAGAGCGCAGCACTGTCTGTCGCTGCGTCCACATGCCGCTGGCGCAGTTCCGTACGGCCCCAGACAGCCGTCAGCCTCGCCGGGTCATAAGACGATGAACGTTACGCCATCAGCTGACTTACTTCAAACCGCTAGTGGTTTAATCGTTGTAGAAACGTTGGCGGCTATGCAACTTGTAACCTATGCCGGGCTCCAGGCGGTTACGCCGCGGTCGGAGCAGTGATACCCCGGGCAACACGCCCATGGGTCACTGCTACAGTCGACGGGCTGGCTGGATTCAATCCCGTCTGATGCACCGAAACACGCCGTGGCTACTCGGTCGCGGAACGTCCACAATAAACCTGCATGGTTTCAGACCACACCAAGACAGCCGGGAGCAATTAATAACTAATTAAAATATGCTGTTTTGATATGAAAAGTACACTGCCACAATGCGCGGTAACATGTTTAATGTCAACGCGAACATAACAATTTTAATTGCATATCGACACATTATTGAGCGTCATTATTCCACCGTCTGTTCGTCTTTTAGTACAGAAGTTTAGTAGAGAAATGTAAAACTTATTAACGTTTTTGCTGACACAAATAAATAGTGGTTATGAAATGTGCGTGCGTGCGTGCGTGCGTGCGTGCGTGCGTGCGTGCGTGCGTGCGTGCGTGCGTGCGTGCGTGCGTGCGTGCGTGCGTGCGTGCGTGCGTGCGTGCGTGCGTGCGTGCGTGCGTGCGTGCGTGCGTGCGTGCGTGCGTGCGTGCGTGCGTGCGTGCGTGCGTGCGTGCGTGCGTGCGCATGTGGTGTGTTGTCATAAACGACATTTCTCAGCAAAGTAGTCGTAAAAGAAGTCATTTCATTGATATGACTGCTCACTGTGCGTGGTATTTAAACACATATTGATTCGTTGTTGGAAAAACAACCCGCCTCTTCTTGAGCCTCGCTTCACTAAGACAAGTCAACATATTGTCAGTTCTCAGGAATAGAGCATAATACACGTAATTGTTGACTAGCGAGTGTTTCAGTGTTCAGATTGGATGTTAATACGCCAGGCAGTTTCTTCAGTCAGACCAGATAAAGAATAATAGGTAAATATTCGTAGAAGTAGTTCGTTGTTGACACTTAAAAAAACACCCAATGGATCCTTGAACATGGCGACGACGTCGACGACGACGGCGACGACGTCGGTGACGACGACGACGACGACGTCGGCGGCGACGACGACGACGACGGCGACGGCGACGGCGACGGCGGCGACGGCGACGGCGACGGCGGCGGCGGCGAAGACGACGGCGACGACGGCGACGGCGACGGCGACGACGACGACGACGACTGCGGCGACGACGGCGGTGACGGCGACGGCGACGGCGGCAGTTTCATAGACTTCACCAAAACGTTCGACAGCATCCACAGACACTCCATGTGGAAAATCGTAATCACAGGGAATCCCACGAAAGATTGTATCAGCCATCGAGAAGATATTATATGAACACTCGAGATATGTAAAAACAGAAGATGGCTACAGTGACTGGTTCCATGTGGTTACTAGTGTCAGACAAGGCTGCATTCTTTCCCCCCTTCTCTTCGCCGTGGCCATCGACTGGGTCATGCGGCTGGCAACCAGAGGCAACGAAGGGATTACTTGGGTTAAGGAGGAGCGTTTGTCAGACCTGGACTTTGCTGATGACATTACCGCCCTCTCAGATACCACCCAGGGCTTACAGTGTCTCGTGGAATCAGTCGGCGGATACTCTGTTGGCTTGGGACTTGTAATCAGTGAAAAGAAGACTACAAATATGCTGACAGACAACTATCCACAGATGTTCTGATCAACCACAGCAAAGTGGAAACAGTTGAAAACTTCACCTACCTTTGAGGTACCATCAACAACCAAGGAATCATCGACCACGAATTTAACTGCAGAGAGGGGAAGTGTCAGCAGCCTTTAACCAGAGGAACTGAGGAACAAGAAATTTACCATGAGATCTAACCTCCGCTTCTATAATTCAAACGTTCTCCCAACCCTACTATACGGGTGCAAATCATTGCAACTAAAAATAAGCCAAGAAAACAAAATTGATGCACTCGACACTAAATGCCTGCACAAGGTCTTGTGCATTCACTGGAGCGACCACGTGACTCGTAAGGAGGTCCGGACACGATCAGGTCAACCTCTGGCATCATTTGCAGAAGACGCATCAGCTGGCTCGGCCACGTCACGAGGCTCCCACCTACTAGACCTGCCCAACAAACACTGGTGGACACCAGCTGGTCAGAAGACGCGTGAGCTGGCTCGGCCACGTCACGAGGCCCCCACCTACTAGACCTGTCCAACAAGCACTGGTGGACACCAGCTGGTCAGAAGACACACGAGCTGGCTCGGCCACGTCACGAGGCCCCCACCTACTAGACCTGCCCAACAAGCACTGGTGGACACCAGCTGGTCAGAAGACACATGAGCTGGCTCGGCCACGTCACGAGGCCCCCACCTACTAGACCTGTCCAACAAGCACTGGTGGACACCAGCTGGTCAGAAGACACACGAGCTGGCTCGGCCACGTCACGAGGCCCCCACCTACTAGACCTGCCCAACAAGCACTGGTGGACACCAGCTGGTCAGAAGACACATGAGCTGGCTCGGCCACGTCACGAGGCCCCCACCTACTAGACCTGTCCAACAAGCACTGGTGGACACCAGCTGGTCAGAAGACACACGAGCTGGCTCGGCCACGTCACGAGGCCCCCACCTACTAGACCTGCCCAACAAGCACTGGTGGACACCAGCTGGTCAGAAGACACATGAGCTGGCTCGGCCACGTCACGAGGCCCCCACCTACTAGACCTGTCCAACAAGCACTGGTGGACACCAGCTGGTCAGAAGACACACGAGCTGGCTCGGCCACGTCACGAGGCCCCCACCTACTAGACCTGTCCAACAAGCACTGGTGGACACCAGCTGGTCAGAAGACGCATGAGCTGGCTCGGCCACGTCACGAGGCTCCCACCTACTAGACCTGCCCAACAAGCACTGGTGGACACCAGCTGGTCAGAAGACACATGAGCTGGCTCGGCCACGTCACGAGGCCCCCACCTACTAGACCTGCCCAACAAGCACTGGTGGACACCAGCTGGTCAGAAGACACATGAGCTGGCTCGGCTACGTCACGAGGCCCCCACCTACTAGACATGTCCAACAAGCACTGGTGGACACCAGCTGGTCAGAAGACACATGAGCTGGCTCGGATACCTCACGTGGCCCCCACCTACTAGACCTGTCCAACAAGCATTGTGGTGGACACCAGCTGGTCAGAAGACACATGAGCTGGCTCGGCCACGTCACGAGGCCCCCACCTACTAGACCTGGCCAACAAGCACTGGTGGACACCAGCTGGTCAGAAGACACATCAGCTGGCTCGGCCACGTCACGAGGCGCCCACCTACTAGACCTGTCCAACAAGCACTGGTGGACACCAGCTGGTCAGAAGACGCATGAGCTGGCTCGGCCACGTCACGAGGCTCCCACCTACTAGACCTGTCCAACAAGCATTGTGGTGGACACCAGCTGGTCAGAAGACGCATCAGCTGGCTCGGCCACGTCACGAGGCCCCCACCTACTAGACCTGCCCAACAAGCACTGGTGGACACCAGCTGGTCAGAGAAGGGGACGAAGACCAATAATGAACTGACGCCAGTGGATCCTACAGTCACTGACACAAGGGTTCCTACAGTCACTGACACAAGGATCCTACAGTCACTGACACAAGGGTTCCTACAGTCACTGACGGAAGGATCCTACAGTCACTGACACAAGGGATCCTACAGTCACTGACACAAGGGTTCCTACATTCACTGACACAAGGGTTCCTACAGTCACTGACGCAAGGATCCTACAGTCACTGACACAAGGGATCCTACAGTCACTGACACAAGGGATCCTACAGTCACTGACACAAGGGATCCTATAGTCACTGACACAAGGATCCTACAGTCACTGACACAAGGGTTCATACAGTCACTGATGCAAGGATCCTATAGTCACTGACACAAGGGATCCTACAGTCACTGACACAAGGGATCCTACAGTCACTGACGCAAGGGATCCTACAGTCACTGACACAAGGATCCTACAGTCACTGACACAAGGGTTCCTACAGTCACTGACGCAAGGATCCTACAGTCACTGACACAAGGGATCCTACAGTCACTGACGCAAGGGATCCTACAGTCTCTGACACAAGTATCCTACAGTCACTGACACAAGGGTTCCTACAGTCACTGACGCAAGGATCCTACAGTCACTGACACAAGGGATCCTACAGTCACTGACACAAGGGTTCCTACAGTCACTGACACAAGGATCCTACAGTCACTGACACAAGGGTTCCTACAGTCACTGACGCAAGGATCCTACAGTCACTGACACAAGGGATCCTACAGTCATTGACACAAGGGTTCCTACATTCACTGACACAAGGGTTCCTACAGTCACTGACGCAAGGATCCTACAGTCACTGACACAAGGGATCCTACAGTCACTGACACAAGGGATCCTACAGTCACTGACACAAGGGATCCTATAGTCACTGACACAAGGATCCTACAGTCACTGACACAAGGGTTCATACAGTCACTGATGCAAGGATCCTATAGTCACTGACACAAGGGATCCTACAGTCACTGACACAAGGGATCCTACAGTCACTGACGCAAGGGATCCTACAGTCACTGACACAAGGATCCTACAGTCACTGACACAAGGGTTCCTACAGTCACTGACGCAAGGATCCTACAGTCACTGACACAAGGGATCCTACAGTCACTGACGCAAGGGATCCTACAGTCTCTGACACAAGTATCCTACAGTCACTGACACAAGGGTTCCTACAGTCACTGACGCAATGATCCTACAGTCACTGACACAAGGGATCCTACAGTCACTGACACAAGGGATCCTACAGTCACTGACGCAAGGGATCCTACAGTCACTGACACAAGGGATCCTACAGTCACTGACGCAAGGGATCCTACAGTCACTGACACAAGGATCCTACAATCACTGACACAAGGGTTCCTACAGTCACTGACGCAAGGATCCTACAGTCACTGACACAAGGGATCCTACAGTCACTGACACAAGGGATCCTACAGTCACTGACACAAGGGATCTATACAGTCACTGACACAAGGAATCCTACAGTCACTGACGCAAGGATCCTACAGTCACTGACGCAAGGATCCTATCTTCACTGACACAAGGGATCCTACAGTCACTGACACAAGGGATCCTACAGTCACTGGCGCAAGGATCCTACAGTCACTGACACAAGGGATCCTACAGTCACTGACACACGCATAAGTTGACAGCTGGCCAAGAGAGATGTTCATCTGGCCACAGCACAAGACTTAGTGTCGTATTGTTCTCAAACATGGCCACGTAGATTGTGACGTCACAGTAGACGAATAATGCTTTCGGCATTAACCTTTCAGCGGTTCGGATGAATTTCATCTATTGCTTCAATGTGACACTTTAAGAGACCAAAGAAATATATTTTATGAATCGCCCTAATTCTTTCAAGTTCTTTGTGTTGTTAAATATTCAGTTTAAGTAAACTAATAAGAAGTTGTAAGTTGATCAAAATAAGAATTGGTAAGTTTAACTAACATTGCCTGTTCTTATTTTTTTTAGTACTTGCAAGTACTCTTGGTATTCTATATTTATCTCATACACCAGTGTATGTTGTGTAAAAACAAAAGTTGGCTACAGTGACTGGTTCCATGTGGTTACTTGTGTCAGACAAGGCTGCGTTCTTTCCCCCCTTCACCAAGGAATCCTCGATCACGAATTAAACTGCAGAGTGGGGAAAGCGTCAGCAGCCTTCAGCCAGCTGAGGAAAATTTGGAGAACGAGAACTTTACCCTGAGATCTAACCTCCACTTCTATAATTCAAACGTCACTACCACTACTTAAACAGTTGCACTGGCTTCCAGTTTCTTGTCGAATTCATTTTAAGCTGTCCACTCTTCATATCATGCTCTATCTACACAACAACCGCCCTACTTGACTAGTCTCCTGCATCTTTCAAATATCCCTAGGCAGCTCAGATCAACAATTTCACAACAACTTATTGTACCTAAAACAAAACTTAACTTGGGTAAACGTGCTTTCTCTGTCGCTGCACCTAGGGTCTGGAATGAACTCCCTGTCACTTTGAAAACATCTGAAACTATTGCTATTTTCCGAAAAAAACTCAAGACATATCTGTTCCATATTGCATTTCCACCATAAATGTTCGGTTGTCCCTCGTTCTGATACTGACTTTTGCGCGTCTCTGTTCACGATTATGCTTAATGATTCTGTTTAGTTGCGCCTCTGAGCTCAGGTTCCTGAGGATATAGCCACCATAGAAGTTAATTATTATTATTATTATTATTAGCGAATGAACAAACTTGAAACTTGGAAACGTGGATTACTTGATGCATTATGGCGGGTTCGGTATGGACATTTTAACAAGGGTTTGAATCCTTCTTCTTAATTGCATATTTTGTAAACCATTGTCGCATTCCTGAAGAATTGCGCTGCCAAATGCCACGAAGATAAACGATATGTTAAGAGAAAAATATTTTCGTCTATCTGGAAAGGTCAAAAAGACAGTGAGACGCGATGCGTATAATGTAAACACTAAGAGATCTCTAAACATTCGAAAGAAGTGCGCATGATTTATGCAGGACAATGTACAACAAAACAAACGGAACATCGACTCCCCCGATGTACAAGTCGCAAAAGAAAAGAGTCTATGAGAGGTGGCAGTTCGCGTATAACCAGTATCTATGTAAACTGGTAATCCTTGTAAAACATCATCTATGAGCAAGTTCCATTATAAATTACCGCACGGACAGTATGATCGTTTCATTTTCTGATATGTTAAGTTGACAGTTTGCTTCAATTCATGTAATCAATCGATTCATGTAATCAATTCATGTAATCAATCAGCATTCGTCGACGTGAAAAACACAATGTCTTGACGCGAAATAAAAACATGTCTTTCGAAGTTCCGAATCACGTCACGTCGACTACTTGACCTATCAACGAGGACGTGGCGGAACGTAACCTCGAACATTAGTGCGGTCGACTCTTCATTGATATACGTCGAGTCACTAGTGCAGTCGACCGTCACCGTCACCAGCCGTGACAACCAGTTTGTCAAATGTATGGATATTCATAAAACGTTGCCAATATTAATTTCCTAAATTAAATATGTCCACATACTCGCGACGCGCTAGTTTTGCAGACTTCGCTCGGACTAGTTATTTTAATGTAGTTTTTATTTACTGAAAGTTTACTTATTTATAACATATACCATATTTAGCCAATTTTTAACAATGCACAGAGAGTCAGAGACGGGAAAATGTTATTAAAACTGCAAGTCAAAAAGAATAATTCCTAAATAATGATCAAATTAGTTTGCGCGCTCAGCAGAAAGTATGGCCTTATTTAAAGGTAAAACTAATGGTCTTTGTATTTTTAAATCATAATAATAGTATAAACTATATATATATATATATATATATAGATGTGGCTTAAAATATATATATATATATATATATATATATATATATATAGAGATGTGGCTTAAAAAAACACAATTGTTAATATAATGTAACCGTGATCTGTTTAACGTTAATGTTTCGCCCCGAATATCGTGTTTACATTGCGTATTTACATTGCATGTTGAACGGCTAGGTCGATATTCGTATACAGATAACGGTCATATTTTATTTTAAAATTGTGGTTCATTAAAATACATTTGGGCGGTCAGGATATTTCAATAGATGTAGTTTATACATAACATGATTATACAATAAGTTTATACTACATAACATGACTATACAATAAGTTTATACTACATAACATAACTATACAATAAGTTTATACTACATAACATGACTATACAATAAGTTTATACTACATAACATGACTATATAATAAGTTTATGCTACATAACATGACTATACAATAAGTTTATACTACATAACATGACTATACAATAAGTTTATACTGCATAACATGACTATAATATAAGTTTATGCTACATAACATGACTATACAATAAGTTTATACTACACAACATGGCTATACAATCAGTTTATACTACATAACATGACTATATAACAAGAACGACCCGACGTTGTACCGTGAGAGAATCGTGTTTGCTTCTCCGTGAGTGGAATCTACAAGTGGTGAGTTGTTCTAAGCCTTGGTCGGATGCAGACCATAAAAAGGGGATGACCAGTTCCCCAAACAACAACAGGTGCCAGGACAAATAATTATTAAAATACACGCACACACGCACGCACGCACGCACGCACGCACGCACGCACGCACGCGGACGAACACAATAGTAACCTTCCTATTACGCCGCCACTTCTGGCAAGGTGCGATGGTCTTATGAGACGGATGACTTCTCGTGAGGGGAGAGGAGGCATTATTATATGAGGAAGGTTTATTTGTTGCATGTCCATGTGGCCTCTGATGAGGAGGGGACGCACATACCACCATCGTGTCGAACACCTCCACACCACCATCGTGTCGAACAACTCCACACCACCATCGTGTCGAACACCTCCACAGCACCATCCTGTCGAACACCTCAACACCACCACCGTGTCGAACACCTCAACACCACCATCGTGTCGTACACCTCCACAACACCATCGTGTCGATCACCTCCACACCAACATCATATCGAACACCTACACACCACCATCGTGTTGAACACCTCCACACTACCATCGTGTCGAACACCTCCTCACCACCGTTTTATCGAACACCTCTACACCACCATCGTATCGAACACCTCAACGCCACCATCGTGTCCAACACCTCCACACTACCATCGTGCCGAACACCTCCACACCACCTTTCCACCTCCATGCGCCAGTGCATCAGCGCAACGAAAAACTCATCGCGTCCGGCAAAGGTCCGTCAACTCGGTGCGACCGGCCTCGGACACCAACTCTACGATCGTGCTTCCGAGCTTGCCTTGCCACTTTGGGGGGAAATTAAAGAAGTTCGTCACTGCTAAAACTGATGAAATCATATCTCTCCGCATGCCTTAGTGATGCACATGATTGATTGTTTGCATCTCATTTTTGGTTATTGCCCTGCTTCAAAGAAACCACACCACTCACCTTCTCCGCCATGTTGGAAGCCAGAAAACAGCTGCCAGTGAAAATTCAATTCACTAAACAAATTAAATGACACCAAGAATCAATTTGTGCTTAGTAAAGGATAATGCGAATATAAGGCAGGTGGGGTGGGGCAATTCAGAATAACTGGGCGAAAATTGCAGCACTGGTGGTAATGCTTCTAGTCTGAATGTTTGACATCACACAAGGAACACGTGCAGGGTGGAGGGTACCACCTTGCGTTGTCTGGGCAACTAATTCAGACATGATGACAACATCAGGCCGAAATAAAGGGGGGGTGCCCGGGCACCTGATGGACACCCCGTGGATACGCCCATGAAACCCGCGACATGATCGTAACATCGAGTTCATTCTCGGCGTTCACTGAATGTGTTTCACTATTAATAATGCACGATTTCACGATGCTAAAATTGACGAGCCTGCGCGATCTAATCATTACGTGACGATGCTCTTAACACGTTCGACGTGATGACGAGTGAATGTGACCGTCTCGTGACGTGACAGAGTGGTGTCGTGACGTGGAGTGACGAGTAGGCGTAAGGTGTAATGTTGTTGTGTCGATGCATGCGACAAACACAGATGAACTGACGTGCACGCAACGCGCATGCACAGACACGCACGCAATGCGCATGCACAGACACGCACGCAATGCGCATGCACAGACACGCATGCAAAGCGCATGCACAGACACGCACGCAATGCGCATGCACAGACACGCACGCAACGCGCATGCACAGACACGCACGCAATGCGCATGCACAGACACGCACGCAACGCGCATGCACAGACACGCACGCAACGCGCATGCACAGACACGCACGCAACGCGCATGCACAGACACGCACGTAATGCGCGTCACGTTATTTTCGTGTCGTGTGAACAACTTTGCTTTTCGCCGTTGTTTTAAACCATTTTCATGATACATGTTTGTCATTTCATACAAGCTATCACAGCCGGTGCCAGCATGTTGATCTAACAGCAAACTGAGTTAAATAGTCTTGTTTTGATATCTAAGAAAATCAAAACTGCAGTTTTCAAACGTGCGCCTTTATAAAAGTGAAGTGGCGGCATAAATTATCTAACGTTATTCACGCCGCAACTTTAGGCACATGTTACACATTTACACCACAACTACCACATATTATTTCCCCTGGCATACAAAAAAGTTCTTATATAGCACTGTGTCCAGTCGTCTTGAGTGTGTCCAGTCGTCTTGAATGTGTCCAGTCGTCTTGAATGTGTCCAGTCGTCTTGAATGTGTCCAGTCCTATTGAATGTGTCCAGTACTCTTGAATGTGTCCAGTCGTCGTGAAAGTGTCCAGTCGTCTTGAACGTGTCCAGTCGTCTTGAATGTCTCCAGTCCTCTTGAATGTATCTAGTCCTCTTGAATGTCTCCAGTCCTCTTGAATGTGTCCAGTCGTCTTGAATGTGTCCAGTCGTCTTGAGTGTGTCCAGTCGTCTTGAATGTGTCCAGTCGTCTTGAATGTGTCCAGTCGTCTTGAGTGTGTCCAGTCGTCTTGAGTGTGTCCAGTCGTCTTGAATGTGTCCAGTCGTCTTGAGTGTGTCCAGTCGTCTTGAATGTGTCCAGTCGTCTTGAATGTGTCCAGTCGTCTTGAGTGTGTCCAGTCGTCTTGAGTGTGTCCAGTCGTCTTGAGTGTGTCCAGTCGTCTTGAGTGTGTCCAGTCGTCTTGAGTGTGTCCAGTCCTCTTGAATGTGTAAAGTCCTCTTGAATGTGTCCAGTCGTCTTGAGTGTGTCCAGTCGTCTTGAGTGTGTCCAGTCGTCTTGAATGTGTCCAGTCCTCTTGAATGTGTCCAGTCGTCTTGAGTGTGTCCAGTTGCCTTGAGTGTGTCCAGTTGTCTTGAGTGTGTCCAGTCGTCTTGAATGTGTCCAGTCGTCTTGAGTGTGTCCAGTCCTCTTGAGTGTGTCCAGTCCTCTTGATTGTGTACAGTCCTCTTGAATGTGTCCAGTCGTCTTGAGTGTGTCCAGTCCTCTTGATAGTGTCCAGTCGTCTTGAATGTGTCCAGTCCTCTTGAATGTGTCCATTCCTCTTGAATATATATATATATATATATATATATATATATATATATATGTTGGGGCGCGATGGCATACCGGTTAGAAGGCCGGACTCTCAATCGAGAGAACCCGGTTTCAAATCCCACTGCGTCTCTTCGAACCTTTGGCAAGTTTGATCACCCCACGTTGCCACAGTTCACTCAGCTGTATAAATGAGTACCTGGCAATACAGACAGTGGTGGAAATGTGAACGAATAGTCTTCGCGCAATTGCAGCGTGGCTGAATACTTTCCAGAGAAGTTGAGATGGCCTTGGAATGAACAGGTCTGTCAGGGGGTGAAGTGTAAAGCGCTTTGAGCGGTCCTACGGACTGGATACCGCGCTATATAAGAACGTACTTTTTTCTTTTTTTATATATGTACACACATAATTTATATGTATAATTATATATATACATATAATTATATATATATATATATATATATATATATATATATATATATATATATATATATGCATATAATTATATATATATATATATATATATATATATATATATATATATATATATATACATACATATGTATATATGTATGTATATATATATATATATATATATATATATATATATATATATATATATATATATATATATATATATATATATATATAATTATATGCATATATATATATATATATATATATATATATATATATATATATATATATATATATATATATATATATATATATATATATATATATATATATATATATATATATATATATATATATATATATATATATATATATATACATACATATATACACATTTACAGTCAACATTCATTAACAGAAAACGGTCTAGTCACATTTATTTAAACATTGTGGTTCAGTAAAACACATATGTGCCGTCAAGACGTTAGGATATATCATATAGTGTATGATTTGTCAAATGTCACGTTGAAAACGACCAGATTTGTTGTGTCTCAGTTGATCAAGCCTCGTAACTGACGCAGGCGGAGCAGGTTGTTTAGAAAGGTCAGACCACTATTTCATTTAAGCAGTTTGCGTCATCGTCAATCACGTCGGTGACCGACTGATATGACAACACTTGCACATTGCGATAGTTAGGCGTATCGTAGCGTATCATGGCATATCATGGCGTATCATAGCGTATCATGGCGTATGATGCGTGACAGCACAATCTGCATTCGCAAGAAATACCTACAAGAAATGTGTACTCTTGTTTGAGCTAGTATGCAAGAGAACGGTATGGTCTTCAGCGTAGGTCAGTCGAAAATACACCAGGACTTCTCCCGTGATAGCCTAGAACTGAAAATCTCTAGAATGCTACGTAATGGCCAAACCAATTTACGCAGAAAAGCTGAAGCCCAGTTGCGATGCGAACTTATCTGTACAGCGGTGGCGAACACATACGACGTTAGATATACGTAAACATCGAAGCTATCACTAGAGAGACGTTCGCAGCAGCTGAAAGATTGCAAAATACCTTGCTTAATATAATCACCTGGTAATTAAAACAATAAAAGAAATGAAATAATGATGGGTGCCAGGATGCATTAGTGTAACATTGAGACGTGGCTTCTTTTACGCGGGCGTTTGTGTGCGCTTACAACACTGCACCAGTCTTACGTTGCGTGCGTGCGTGCGTGCGTGCGTGCGTGCGTGCGTGCGTGCGTGCGTGCGTGCGTGCGTGCGTGCGTGCGTGCGTTCGTGGGTGCGTTCCCTGTGTTTCTACAACATCAGTACCAATAACATCGCTGCAGGCAAAGCTACGCTAGTACTACAAGCCCGGACTACCCGGCCGTTTTTTCCTCGGCATTCGCGGCCTGGCGGTCTGCCCTGCGTAGGCACACCGTCGACCGCGTAGACCCTGGCTTATCGCGCAGACCGACTCGCGCGAACCGCCAGCGCCGCCCGTAGTCGCCGGCTTCAAACGGATCAGCTGGCGGGGTCGGGCATTTAGCGACAAAAAAGTCGGCGCGAGTCAGAAATAGCGTCGCCGTAATCTGTAGCGGCAGTGAGCGCGTCGGCTGTTGGCGGAACGCGCACAGTTCACAGCCTTGTCGCCGACTTCGCCCTCAAATCTAACTAGAGTTCTGACCTCTTCACCCGCGCTGCACTTGATTAATGACCCCGATGCGCGATCCGCAGAAGAACGTCGCGGGAATGCCAGGTCTTTTGACTATTGAAAGCCACGCGTTCGCTCTTTAGTTTATGCCCGGAGCCGACCGGTGCCTCATTTGACCCGGCGCTGGCTTGAAGCATCTGTTCCTTTGCCTGCTGCTTTTTATAGCTATAAACCAATGTTTCCTGCATTGTTGGCCACGTCGACTAAAACGGCGTCCATCAAACAAACGTGGCTGAGAAACGTACGTGGAATCCGCGAACGTGAATCACGCTCAGCGTACTGCGACAATTGTATATCCGTCGTAGAATGTGACGTTGGCCGCTCAGAGTCCGCGCATTGTTTAGACTTAAAACTTCATCCTCAATTGACTTAACCCAGACATGCAGTGTGTTATAAGCTGAAAGAAATCACAAACACTCACGCTCGCGCGCACTACGCACGCACGTACGTACGCACGCAAGCACGCACGCGCGCCTTCGTATACATACTCGTTCAGCAGCGTCTGCGAACACACGCGCCGACTCAAGGCCCTTGAACGTCCAAACCAAGACAGATATGTGTGAAACTGAAGGAGCCATTCTATACATACATCCGTTCTGGCTTCAGATGGTCTACAAACGAGGTGACATATGTAAACTACTTTCAACGAACGTATTATCAAGCAACCAATCAAACAATTAATCAAAAATAATTATTTTCGACAGCACCACCGTGCAGGCAATATACTGCATTACACAATTAGCTAAATAAAAAGTCAATAATAGATGTACAATCGTTTGGCAAAATACAGTAATCATAGTCATGTGTAAGAAACGGAGAGAGTTAAAGTATACATTTATGAATATTCCCCCTACAAAGTAGATTTACTAAATACAATGCTTGCACAGGTAGAGAGGTACTGATACTGAACCTCAGAAAAATCAATCAAGATAGCTATAGCTACACAAAAAATAACAACTGTCAATACTCAAAGAAATATATGTAAAACACCACATACGTTACGTCTGCTAAATTTAAGAAATACATTTTTATGACTTTTTAATAAATTTATATGGAATAAATGATTTTCCGAAATTTTTTGATGTAGATATATGAAACGTGGATGTTTGGTAGTGTTTTCAATAAATTATAATATTACTATCATGAAACAGTTTCCGGTATGAAAGGAATCAGCAAGTTTCCGTTCCTTTGCATTATTCTCTTTCTCATTTCGTGTGTTTTGCTGGGTCCGTGTTCACTGAGCACCACGGGCTGTACGATCTGTCGTGTGTTTTGCTGGGTCAGTGTTCACTGAGCACCACGGGCTGTACGATCTGTCGTGTGTTTTGCTGGGTCAGTGTTCACTAAGCACCATAGGCTGTACGATCTGTAAAGATCAGTTTGGCTGGTTTACGTTTCTCTGTCCGTTGTGCTGCGGCGCGTCACGTACAGAAGATATAGACCACTTATAAAAAGATATTTTCTACCAGCGGCGTAAATGTGCATCCTACTTGAAGTAGTATTTGAAGTAGTATGCTGCGCTATGTGCATTTTGTAACCTAAGATTGTTTTGTTATATATTACAATTATTGGAAAGTTCGATTTATATTGATATGAAAGCATGTACTTGAATATTACATAGATGGCCGTCACATCAACGGCGAAGTTTGTTGGAATAATATACATAATTTTATTATGATATATCACATCGCATCACTAGTGATGTTGGTTATAGACATTTTGCTTGAATAATATACCGCGGTCGATCGAGTGATGTTTTTTGGAAGTTTGTTGAAATACTAATAATTATAATAATATCATAGACGTCACTGCCACATCATTATTTAATTTGCTTAAAGTTAAGCAAAGCATCTGATATGCTGCTCTTAAAAACAGACTGACGGTATAAAGAGCTGGCATAATTGAAACACGTATACCCACTTCTTTATCGGAAGACTAGTTAGATTAGATAACCAATCATTCTGCGACGCCTTTCTAAAAAAATGACTACCAGGGTTTGGCCCTAACGCGTTGGGATTGCTCGGCTGCCCCGCTGTCATAGATCTAACATCTGTTCCTCTCATGTGCCCAAATATTGTTATCAGACAACCAGCTTGTTGGTAATGTCACCAGGGTGATTTTTCTCTTTCGGCGACGAAAGACAATTAATCACGAGCAATAAGTTGAGGTCTAAACGAGAGCAAAAGCGCCCCCCCCCCGCAGCGGTAGTGTGGGGGGGGGGCGCGGTGACCCACCGGCATAAATTATGTTTATCTCTTTTACAATCTTTTGACGGATTTTGAAAGGTTCGGGTTTTCCATTTTAAATTAGTTTGAACATTTCCAATGGTAGTCGTGAAAACGTGCTGACCAGGTACGAACAATAAATAACAGGTAATACTGATAGTTAATAAATGCAATAATTTGTAATAGTTAGTAATAATCCATGTGCGTGTGCATGCGCGTGCGTGTATGTGCGAGAGAGAGAGAGAGAGAGAGAGAGAGAGAGAGAGAGAGAGAGAGAGAGAGAGAGAGAGAGAGAGAGAGAGAGAGAGAGAGAGAGAGAGAGAGAGAGAGAGAGAGAGACAGAGACAGAGACAGAGACAGAGACAGAGACAGAGACAGAGACAGAGACAGAGACAGAGACAGAGACAGAGACAGAGACAGAGACAGAGACAGAGACAGAGACAGAGACAGAGACAGAGACAGAGACAGAGACAGAGACAGAGGAGATAGTGAAATATAAATTATAATTTACTTTAATTAATAATATTTTTTTTTTTATTTGAGTTAAATGTTAATTTATTTAATTATATATATATATATATATATATATATATATATATATATATATATATATATATATATATATATAAATATATATATATATATATATATATATATATATATATATATATATATATATATAATTAATGCATGCATGCATATGTATGTAATATACATATTTGTAATATACATTTGTAATTTTGTAGTGTATAAAATGGGCTAAAACAAATGGGATGTTGGCTTATGGAAATTTACTTGATTAATGTGTGTGTGTGTGTGTGTGTGTGTGTGTGTGTGTGTGTGTGTGTGTGTATGTGTGTGTGTATATATATATATATATATATATATATATATATATATATATATATATATATATATATATATATATATATATATATATATATATAATTATATATACAGCATCAATCAAGTAGATTTCCAAAAGTTGCCAACAAACAACATGTTCATGTAATTTTACCGTTATAATGTATAATTTGAATATCGATGTTGTGACAATTTGCAACATTATGCGTCGGTTTCATAATTTAACAAAACTGTTTTATATACTACAAAATAACTTTTTGTAATAACGGTAATAACGGTAATAACGGTAATAACGGTAATAACGGTAATAACGGTAATAACGGTAATAACGGTAATAACGGTACATGTGTAGCTTTTGAACAATATGAGTGAATGAGTAACTAGACATTGCGCGTTCTCTAGCTTGACTCGACTAACGGCTCAATCGATCAGACGTGCCTGGACACAAAGCAATTATCCTTAATAAATGGCTTACATTATCTCACAGTTTTATTCTCCGTAAATATCGCATAAAATTTCGCTCAGGTAAAACAGTAAAATAACGAAAATTATTTTGTTCAGGTTTACTAAGACAATGAATTCATAATGTTATTTTATTATTGACATAATCAAGCTTCTGTTTTACATTTTACACATTTTCTTTCAACTGTTTTCATAATCTAAAATAATGTTACATAGTAATTTATGTGCGTAGTTTCATAAAAATGCATTTTCATAATTTGTACACAGGGTATAGCCAAAAACGATAGAGTTCTTAAAAATATTTCTGAAATGGAGGCTGATTGTCCAGTGGTGAAGAGAAACGAACCACACCACTGGCTGAGAAGATTGACCACCGAAAACAAAGGTCTGCAAATCCTGCACCTTTTAGGCCCACGGCCTCCGCCCGCGGCAAGTGCGGTCGACACTGCCTTGTCAGAGTGGGCCTCGCCAGGCGACGCACCACACGGCGCAAACAATCATCAGTCTATTCAACACAGAAGGATGCCGACATTTCTAGAGTTAAATTAATAGTTAGATGTTTACTAACGCTTAATTATAACAGCAAAACATGTTCGGTCTTGTCTTCTACGCGCGATTAGCGCTACAATTAGTTCGTCGAAGTCGGGCACGATTCCGCATTGCAGCAAGGAGTAGTCGCAATCACGTGCTACGCGCGTGCTTTGCGTAGCGCGTGCCAGCGTCCGGGATACCACTCGCGCAGCGAACCGAGATGTTATCAACAAGGTTTCTTGTTACTGTTCGCCGGGAATAAAAAAATCCCATTATGTTTTCAGATTTTTCCCAGGCGCTTATCGCCCGCATCTAGGTTTGCCCAAAGGCGCCAGCGACCCCGGTTCAAATCATCACAGAATACCTTAATATAAACTAAATCACATCAAGTTTTCATCGTAATAGTGGTTGTTATCGGCGCAAATCAAATGGAATTATTGCATAAAAATACAAAGGCAATTTCGTAATGTGCCAATTTTACCA
>OY759273.1:9824472-9841972 GCA_963662155.1 Lamellibrachia columna
ATTAAAATGTTTAGTGGATAGTTGGCAACATATGTTTAGTGGATGTCTGTCAACATATGTCAACATATGCGTGCGCCAGTGATCCCTTGCGCATGAAGACATGGTGTAGTTGTTTTGGACGCCATCAATCAAAATACAAAAAGCTTCTCGCATTATGTATGTTGATTGTTTGAAGATAAAAAAAATGACAGAATTTGACGAATTTTGTCCAGCAGGTTGATGAAAGAATAAATATTGACATAGTTGATTTTCAGAATATTAAAAATAAAAATGTGCGAACAACATGTTAACATTGTTAACAATTTTAACATTGTCGCCAATGGGGGAAATAAATATTGGCTCGGCCCCATTTGGAGCAGTTATATAGATTTTATATAGGCGCAATGCAGTTCGTTTGGCCGTTGTTTGCCGGGGTAACCCGGTCAGTTTAATTTCCCGCACGCGCACCCGGGTAGCCGCGGTCGATTAAACAATAAACATCGCCGCTAGAGCGACTGTCCGGCGTCGCTCCATTGTTTCCGCCCGGCGCCGATCGTGTCCGCGTCGTAAGCACCAGTCTCTCCGGTCTTTCCTTCGTGCTAACGAGATCGGTGTTAGCCATTGTTTGGTCGCTCAATGAAACATCCGTTTGTTAACGCGCACAGCAAACCGTAAACAAAGACGACATTAAGTTGCATACGTCAAAATCGACGTCGCGATCGCGGATTATTGTCCGCTCATTACGTGCGATTTCCATATAAACCGCTTCGACGAAAGCGGCCTTTTCAGCTGCGTATCGATTCGCTGTACACCGGTGATTGGATTGTCCACAATCAAGTTTTGTCGTCGAATTTTCACACTGAATCGTGGATGCGATTCCGGTCACATTCTGCGTGTTCCGCTGTATTTATAATTCATTTTTTAATCGTCAGCCGTTTGTTCAAATATGTCTATCTCTTAATGAGCGTTTCACCTCAGACAACGTCCATTATTGGTTTTGTCCAAATTCTCCATGTTGCATATTTTGAACAACGGAAATTGCGAAAATATAAATTGTGAAACTGCCTAGAAAACGTCAGTGTCTGTGACGTACAAACTATAATAGAAACAACCAATGTCATAATTTGTCGGATTGATTTGGAATTCATTAACACGTAAACGACAGCGATAACTTTCGGCATGATCGGCTGATCACGATAGCCGGAGTCCATGTAGTATGTATTTGTGTCTGATGAACAAATTACATAAATAATAAATTATATTTATATATGGACCAAAATATTTTTTTTAGAATTTCTGCCGCATATAATTTCCAGAGCAAACTAGTTATTTGGAAGAAGAAAAAATATTTGTTAAAATGAATCTATTTAAATTGAGTGTTTCGACTCGAATATTACATCGCATGCTGAGCGGCAACGTCGACATTCAACGATCAAATTATATTAAAAATTTGAGGTTCATTAAAACACTAGTTAGGCGCTGACGATGTTAGAATAAACGTCGTTTATGCTAGGCCTGTATATAATATGATTTCACGACAAACGTATCAGACTACTTATATTTACACTAGTCGAGTTGTTCGGCGTTGCCCGGGACAAAAGACAAGAGATTATGATTCGTTGCACTGCACAGTCAAGTTTCGGCAATACAATGTCAATGGTGATGACATCTTCGCGGCACAAAAATCACGTACAACTTCCGGTTTCACGAAGCGTTCGGTGGACGCTTGAGGTAGATCACGTGACAATGGCAGAAACACCAATAGCGGTGCTAACATTTGCACGTAGCTATTGTTCTGAGTTACGCAATTTACGCCAAACGTACACATTGGTGCTATTTCGACGTAATACCCCACACCCGGGGAATTTCGAATATTGGTTTTTGTACGAACCACCAAATGGACCCCCGGAATGCACAATTTCAGCCCCATAAATGCGAAACTGACGGAGCGATGAGGAAACAAACCAGAGAGTTACATCATTAATCATCCATCTGTACGGTTTTACTGTTGTGTTCTATTTGTGTCTGTGGAACAAACATACAGACAAACATACAGACAAACATACAGACAAACATACAGACAAACATACAGACAAACATACAGACAAACATACAGAGTTACGGAATACTTTATAGTTTATATGAAGAAAAACTCGAAACTAGATTTCGCAAACATTTGAGAAAATTAGAGAGAAAATATGTTTTCAATAACTTCCTGCAAATCGAATGGCCGATCATTTAGTCCAAGTCGACGTTGCTGGTGACACTTTGCACGCGCTCCGCTTTATCTTGTAGCAAACTAATTAGCAGTGCCGAGGCCTACACAGCGCAATCCTAGGGCAGATAAATATTCCCGGAATACGACTCCCTATCACGAACCGATTGCCACGTGTTATACAGAATCGGCGCCTTCCAAAATAGGGACGACGCACTATTTGTTATGTTAACGTGTTTTACTGCTGTTCGCAAATTTATTCTGAAAATCAACAATGTTAATAATCATGAAAATCAACTATGTTAATAGCAATTATTTCATCAACCTGGTCGACAAAATTCGTCAACTTCTGTCATGTTTTCTCTCTCCAGAAAATCAACATACCAGATACTCCCCATGAAATAGCATCCAAAACAACTACGTCATGTCTTCATGCGCAAGGGATCCTACAGTCACTGGCACAGGGAATCCTACAGTCACTGACACAAGGGATCCTACAGTCACTGACACAAGGGATCCTACAGTCACTGACACAAGGGATCCTACAGTCACCGACAAAAGGAATCCTATACAGTCACTGGCACAAGGGATCCTACAGTCACTGACACAAGGGATCCTACAGTCACCGACACAAGGGATCCTACAGTCACCGACACAAGTATCCTATACAGTCACTGACACAAGGGATCCTACAGTCACTGGCACAAGGGATCCTACAGTCACTGACACAAGGGATCCTACAGTCACTGGCACAAGGGATCCTACAGTCACCGACACAAGGGATCCTACAGTCACCGACACAAGTATCCTATACCGTCACTGGCACAAGGGATCCTACAGTCACTGACACGAGGGATCCTACAGTCACCGACACAAGGGATCCTACAGTCACCGACACAAGGGATCCTACAGTCACCGACACACGTATAAGTCGACAATCAGCAACTATATATTTTAATCTGGGCAACTTATAAGTGTCGTAGTTATCAAATTAGGCCATATCCCTGTTCAAAAATGATTTTACAACAAATTGCCAAAAAGGGGTACTATCTCAAAATCACTGCCATGCGTCATCAACACGGAGGAGGAGACTGAAAGACAATATGTGCGTTGTCGTCACACGTCATCAACACGGAGAAGACTGAAAGACAATCTGTGCGTTGTCGACACACGTCATCAACACGGAGGAGACTGAAAGACAATCTGTGCGTTGTCGACACACGTCATCAACACGGAGGAGACTGAAAGACAATCTGTGTGTCGTCGACACACGTCATTATAAATGTACTTCGTGAAGATCGATCAAGCAGTTTTTTGTATATAAAAAATAGTGGAATATACATATTGTTTTCAATAATTACACGGGTTATTAACAACCCGAGCGTAAAACAGAGTACGTAAAACAGAGTACGTAAAACAGAGTACGTAAAACAGAGCACGTATTTCGGGATGACTGGTAAACGTTTGTGAGCGTAATTCTCGGAAGACTTGCTGGGCGACACTGCGGGTGTTGTGTGTTTGGGGCATTACTGTTTACTCTCAAAGAGAGAAACCATCGCTCAGTGAATCCACTGCGCAGTACACATTTACCTCCTGCGTGAGATAGATTGCTGTCCTTGGCATAGACACCATGTAGACGGGACCAACATCTTTTATTATTTCGACCCAGACACATTAATATCCTCCTACACCAGTTTTACTAAGTGAGTGACAAACAAAAAGTAATTAAAGTAATTGTGGCGGCCGAGTTGATCGAAAATCGTATAATCATGTATATGTAAATATCATACTTGCCTTCATGGCATGAAGATAAATGTGATAATGTACATGACTGTCGATTTGTGAAACAAAGATCGCATACTTGTTATGAAGCGTTCAACATTTACAAATAGGCGAAACACCAAATGTATAATTTACGCAGCGCCATCACGTAACAATGAGTATTTTGGGTAATTATAAAAAAATAATATTTCAACTTCTAGATATAGCGGGTGCTTAAAATAATTATTTTAATCTCATTACTGAGTCGAATCGCTCAGATATAATTTGACATTTCGGTAACTTCCGCGGTGTCCGCTTTATAATCGTTGCAGCTTCAAAGGTTGCTGTTAATAAAATTTAAAATGATACCCATGAAGCGGCTGACAAGCGTTCATCATCTCTCGTAAGCGCCACGTAATCATTCCACTGTCTCTGCGCTTCGACGACGAGTTATAAACATGACGCCGCCGCCGCCGCCGCCGCCGCCGCCGCCGCCGCCGCCGCCGCCGCCGCCGCCGCCGCCGCCGCCGCCGCCGCCGCCGCCGCCGCCGCCGCCGCCGCCGCCGCCGCCGCCGCCGCCGCCGCCGCCGCCGCCGGGCCAGGTCCGTATTAAGCGATAGCAGGCGCTCGTGGCGTCACGGTCAATGCGACGAATTATGATACGCGAAACAGACGACGAAATGGCATGCACGCGCGTCACCTCCGCGACCCGACATTTGTCAACCGACGACACGGCCGTGGCAAAGGTGACGCACTTCGAAATAAAATATGCGTTTGCCAGCGAGGCGATCGGTCGTCACCCAGGCGTCGAGCCAACGTCCGTCCGCCGACGAAAGCGGACAAAGCGACGACGGGCCGCTTTTGTTATGGCAAGCTTGTGAGTATGCTTCACAGAATAGAGGAAAGACACGGTGTGTTGAAACAGCCACACATCTGGTGACGAAAGGAGAACAATTGACTTAAGCGGCTGTTGCGAGCCTGCCTCTAGCATTATGGTTCAATTGTTCGTGGTTGTACGTGGGTACACGACAGAGTGTTCTTTGTACAAGGTGCGAATTGCGTATAAATGTAATGTTTTTTGTGTGAAAGAAACCAGACCTAACCAGAAGACAATAACCAGAAGACAATAACTAGAAGACAATAACCAGAAGACAATAATCAGAAGACAATATAATCCAGAAACTGCAGCTTATTTTCTTGAAACATCACAACATGCAAACAACACCTATTTTAGTCTTTGCGGGTTGACTGCTTTATAATTCTTGCGTTTACCAGAACACTCGCTCACTCACTCACTCACTCACTCACTCACTCACTCACTCACTCACTCACTCACTCACTCACTCACTCACTCACTCACTCACTCACTCACTCACTCACTCACTCACTCGCTCACTCACACCGACTTCACAGCTAAGTTCGTTCGAGGTCTTCCCATCCAGCTTAATCTCTTCGTTGACAGTTCTTCCCCATGAAACCAGAAAAGGACATGAATAACTATCATATGACTGAGCCAGCGACACATTTAGCGATCACCAATTCGTGAACAATGTAATCATCAACGTAACATTTCATGAAATACCATTTTTATAGATTAAAAAGTTAAAATAGCACTTTTTGTAAGTCTTATATCAAAAGGTCGCCTACATATTCTTGGCATTTTAGTGAGTCTTTCCTAAAGGTATTCCTCGTTTCTTAGGCTAAGCAATAACACAAACTAATTAACTAATTAAGTAGTGTGTTGCCTGTCCAGTCACTTTCTGCCCAAGTTCTCAACTTCTGATTACAAGTTGTACCAATGGGTGCAACTCTAACGTTGAGTGCAACTCTAACGATGAGTGCAACTCAAACGTTGAGTGCAACTCTAACATTGAGTGCAACTCTAACGTTGAGTGCAACTCTAACGTTGAGTGCAACTCTAACGTTGAGTGCAACTCTAACGTTACACGCAACGGTGCTATGCTTTTTTGCAGATTCTTTCGAAAGTACCTGGATAGCAAGTTATGTATGACTTATGAAAAAACAGTTAACTGTTTCCTTTGACGCCGTAGACTGTGCCCTACGACTTGCGACTCACTGTATTTGCTCGCATGCACATTACCGTCAGGTGACATATTCAGGGTCACACAATTCTACATTTACTCTAAACACATTTTTTTACTCCTCGCATTGCGCGGATTGGTGGTAGCCGCTTATAACTCTGACGCCAAATATGAAATTAAGTAATAATCTAACTACAATATGTTTTTTAATGCAAAAGAAATTAAACAATTATTAATCACAGGAAATCACGGTGAAAATATATTTCTATGTCGACAACAAATGCACATATAATAGCCATACACATTTATTCCTATCTTATATTCAGTATTTTAATGCATTTTTTTGCTTTAAATCACATAATCGGGGTTAAATATACTTTTTAAAAACTACTTCCGCAATTCATTTTATCGTTCGTCTCATTTTGCATAATTTTGCGAAGCAAAATCAAATCTATTTGATATCAGAGCGTTTGTGCAAATATGTTACTTAGTTTTTAAGAAGTCGTCGGACATCATTTTAAACTGGGCCTAGTAAAAAAAATCGTCGAAAACGGACAAAATCGATTCCTCTATATACTATGGCATACGGCTATTTACACTTTCACCATTTACCCGATCAAAGGATCAACGTCAATTATTTCGATGATTTTTGACAAAAGTGCGCACATTTTTATTAGACCGACTGCGCATAAATTATTATTTAAATTGTTCACGCGCCACAGATTAGAACACAAAAGAACCTGATTCGCGATAGGCAAAATTATTATTTAAATTGTTCACGCGCTACAGATTAGAACACAAAAGAACCTGACTCGCGATAGGCAAAATTATTATTAGTTAAATTGTTCACGCGCCACAGATTAGAACACAAAAGAACCTGACTCGCGATAGGCAAAATTATTATTTAAATTGTTCACGCGCTACAGATTAGAACACAAAAGAACCTGACTCGCGATAGGCAAAATTATTATTTAAATTGTTCACGCGCCACAGATTAGAACACAAAAGAACCTGACTCGCGATAGGCAAAATTATTATTTAAATTGTTCACGCGCTACAGATTAGAACACAAAAGAACCTGACTCGCGATAGGCAAAATGTATTGCGGACGTAACTTTGAGCGTTCGAGTATACTCGGAAATTGCAACGCTGTATTATAGGCCTCTAGTGTACGTGAAATATGATCCCCATCTCGCGAATACAAACTTATTCTAAAGTTCAGATCTGCCGACCACACCCAAATTGCAAAACAGAAACCCGGGGCATTTTTTTCGGGACAACGTCGGGGCTGCGACAGTGGCCCGACGTTGGGTGTGACGCGTGTCATGTTGAGAGATACGCCGGAACCGGTCGCTCCTCGGTGCTATTGATCAGCCCTGGAACATGCCTTCGATTTTTGTACTGTCTAGACCCGCATTAAACGTTATCATAGGAGCACTTGTGCGGCTAACAGAGTGGGTTGTTTGTCACATAAAAATCGTCGGCCCGATGCGCAAATGTCGCTACACGGTCGTCAATCAGTAGGCTCTGCCTAGTTTATAATATTGAATGTGATCCAGCAGCTGATCGTTTCATAGTAATTGCGATTAGAATTATCAATTTCGTTTGTGAGTATAATTAGCTTTGCAAAGGTACTGTTTTACTGGAAATTCTTGCCAGTTTTTTTGCACAGCCGCACAGTTATGAGGACACTATTGTGGCGAGACAACGTTGTCGGATCATAAAAAACAATATAGCGATGAGACAACGTTGTTGGATCATAAAAACAATATAGCGACGAGACAACGTTGTCGGACCACGAAGTACATTGTGTATTACACAGACCACGTTAGACCACGAGGACACTACAGTGGTGGGACAACGGTGTTAGACCACGAGGACACTACAGTGGTGGGACAACGGTGTTAGACCACGAGGACACTACAGTGGTGGGACAACGGTGTTAGACCACGAGGACACTACAGTGGCGGGACAACGGTGTTAGACCACGAGGACACTACAGTGGCGGGACAACGGTGTTAGACCACGAGGACACTACAGTGGCGGGACAACGGTGTTAGACCACGAGGACACTACAGTGGCGGGACAACGGTGTTAGACCACGAGGACACTACAGTGGCGGGACAACGGTGTTAGACCACGAGGACACTACAGTGGCGGGACAACGGTGTTAGACCACGAGGACACTACAGTGGCGGGACAACGGTGTTAGACCACGAGGACACTACAGTGGCGGGACAACGGTGTTAGACCACGAGGACACTACAGTGGCGGGACAACGGTGTTAGACCACGAGGACACTACAGTGGCGGGACAACGGTGTTAGACCACGAGGACACTACAGTGGCGGGACAACGGTGTTAGACCACGAGGACACTACAGTGGCGGGACAACGGTGTTAGACCACGAGGACACTACAGTGGCGGGACAACGGTGTCGACTCATCCGCATCTGACGACATGTTCTTAATTAATGAGGGTAATTAGTTGCTGGGTCGGGGCCCGCCCATACATGACACGACTGGTCGCCCGGGGGATTAGCCGCCATCCACGAGGGATTGACGGATTTACACAGAACGCGATTTCCTCAAATTGTCCATTAATCGCGTCCCGTTGGCTGACAGTCCAGGCGGCGCGAGGCCGGGTTCCGAATGTCGCAGAGGATTCGATGTTGACAACTCAAAAGCCGGACGTGGAAGCCAGACGAAGCCTAGCTAAACCCCGTTACGATTGAAGGCATTCCTCGTGGCTGTCTAACCAAATCAATTATAACCCCGTGTCTTCGCCGACTCGGGCGAATGTCACATCGCTCTGGCTTATAACTGCGCTTCGACTCATAACTACAAGTTACGACCTTCCTAAGCCAATGTTGTCGTCTTTGAATGATGTGTGCAAAATTCTCCTGTCCGTGCTGGAATCCTGCCCAGTTGAGTGATCACCAATATCGGACATTATGTTTCGCCAAGAACGAACTTCAGTGGAGGAATTAATGCTGTGTGTTGCGTGGGTGGCCACAATGTCTGCATTTAAGTTTTTTAATATATCGTCGCGCGGTTTTAAAGCGGTCTACTACTCAACATCAATGTTGTTATTCAGCACCAATGTTATTATATATCACCGAAGTTATGACACAACACCAATGTTATTATATAACATCAATGTTATTAATCAGCACCAATGTTATTAATCAGCACCAATGTTATTATACATCACCGACGTTATTATACAACACCAATGTTATTAATCAGCACCAATGTTATTAATCAGCACCAATGTTATTATACATCACCGACGTTAGTATACAACACCAATGTTATTAATCAGCACCAATGTTATTAATCAGCACCAATGTTATTATACATCACCGACGTTATTATACAACACCAATGTTATTAATCAGCACCAATGTTATTAATCAGCACCAATAGTATTATACATCACCGACGTTATTATACAACACCAATGTTATTAATCAGCACCAATGTTATTAATCAGCACCAATATTATTATACATCACCGACGTTATTATACAACACCAATGTTATTAATCAGCACCAATGTTATTATGCAACTTACTTTTTCAACTTAGTCCTCTTCATGCCCGGTGGCACATAAGGCATCAACAAGAGAACGCCACTGCGGTCGGTCTGCAGCCCATTTGGTGATGGTGTTCCATGTCAGGCCGCATACTTTCATCTCCTTCTCCACTGTTCGTCTCCATGTTTCTTATGGGCGATCACGTCTCCTTTTACCGTCATAAATCCAGTTGTCTGTTCTGCTTCTCTCCTATCACCCGGTGCAGTTTTCTCTCTTGTTTCAGTTTCCGTAGCTGGGCTGTTTTTACGGGGTGGGGTCGCTGGCCCCACGCCCAACTCTCCTCTTTTTTCCGGACTTGGGACTGGCAGGAGATTCTCAAAGAGCATTTCCAGACAGAGTTAATGCATTTATACAGCACGAATGTTATTACACAGCACCAATGTTATTATTCAGCACCAACAACTGTCCGCTTTTTTATTTCCTTGGTGAGCAACTGTCCTGTGAACATTTGTCCAACGAGCAACTGCCCGTGATTTGTTACTATACAGCACCAATGTTATTACTCAGCACCAATGTTATTATTCAGCAACAATGTTATTATACAGCACCAATGTTATTATTCAGTACCAATGTTATTATTCAACACCAACGTTATTACACAGCACCAATGTTATTATA
This sequence comes from Lamellibrachia columna, assembly GCA_963662155.1. Lineage (NCBI taxonomy): Eukaryota > Metazoa > Annelida > Polychaeta > Sabellida > Siboglinidae > Lamellibrachia > Lamellibrachia columna. The sequence goes on from OY759273.1 coordinate 9,834,684, forward strand.
CAGCACCAATGTTATTATTCAGCACCAATGTTATTATTCAGCAACAATGTTATTATACAGCACCAATGTTATTATTCAGCACCAATGTTATTGTTCAGTACCAATGTTATTATACAGCACCAATGTTATTATACAGCACCAATGTTATTATACAGCACCAATGTTATTATACAGCACCAATGTTATTATTCAGCACCAATGTTATTATTCAACACCAACGTTATTATACAACACCGATCAGGCATGGGGCAATTAACTTGAAAAACTAATTAATTCAATAACAATTAACCTAGAAATTATCCAGTTAAATTAAATTAACCTCATACACTTCTGAGGTCAATTACATTAACCTCCCAAATTATTCAATTAAATTAAATTAATAATTAATTAATTCAATTAACAATTAAATCATGTGTTGGTAGAAGCGTTTACACGTTTAAAGCAGTTCTAAAATCACAAGTAATAGAAATGTGTTTTGCAACTATGTTGGAAAAAGGTTTGCTTATACAATATTTACATGCCAAGACATTTCTTCGTGCAAATGCAAAGTCTCACACAAACGTGTTCTTTTGCCAGAAAGAAGACTAATTTAATACAGTAAATAAAAGCCAAGATATGTTACATAAGTTGAGTTTGGACGCAAATAGCATGGCCATGTCATATTTTTAGTTTTATGCTAAATCATTAAGTTTCCCCTTTACACACTAGCATTTAATTATGTATACGCAATTTTGTATGCATCCCTAGAACTGGCATGCTTCTGATTTAAGTTGGCACTGTAAAAAGATCCAAAACTGAAGCTATGTTGCATTTCTCGACATCTCCCCATAAACGATTATTTGCACGTATAAAGGCGTATATCTAATTGGCCCCTAGGTCCTTCCACCTGGCGGCAAGTTGCCAGCCCCAAATGTTTACTTTTAACAGAGATTTGCAGAAGCCAAGATTAGCCATCAACTTATCACCCTACCAGAGGACATTCTATTGTCTAGGCCTTCCCTCCAATTAACATGTGTCTGAATGACCAGCCCACCCCGTTGGTAGAGTGCATTAATGTTGTGCTTTGTGATGTTCTCCCTCCCATTCACACATGTCTGAACCTGGTCTCTGTCAGGCAAGTGGCTCGAATGGTTACTGCAGACCTTCTGGAAACACCTCGATAACATGGCCATGAATTATCCAGTCATTTCAACTGTTAAATGAGCACTTAATTGAGAGTTAATTGGGAATTTATCAATTAAATTAAATTAACCCCTTTTGGAAAAGTTAGCTAAATTAAATTAAATTAGCCTTTCTGGAAAAGTTAACTGATTAAATAAAATTAACTTAATTTAGTTAATTCAATTAACATATTATCAATTGAAATTAACCCATGCCTGGCACCAGTGCTAGTATACACCATCAAAGTTAGTATGCAACACCAATGTCAGTATACAGCACCAATGTTATTATACAGCACCAATGTTATTATACAGCACCAATGTCAGTATACAGCACCAATGTTATTATACAGCATCAACATTTTTATACAGCACCAATGTTATTTTACCGCATCAAAGTTATTATACATCACCAATGTGATTATACAGCACCAATGTTATTGCTCTTTTGTACAGCAAATACTGGGTGGCTGAATATTCACTTTACATATAAATGAACACGTCTAAACATACAAATTCTCTTTTACATCAGAACCTAACGTTTGATTTGATACGAAACGCAATTAAACCGTTAAATATTGTCCATAGATAATTGTGGTCCATCTGTAGTAAAAGAGATTTTGAAAGCATCGTTTTTTAAGTTAGTAAATGAGTAACTATGCCTTGGCATTATTGTTTTCAATTTACATTAAATAACACGTGTACTTGTCACAGCACAGTGGCCTGGATATGATACTTCTGGTTACCTATGAGGTCGAAATTGAGGGGTGTCATATCGATGTCAGTTTTTATGAATAACGAGATATATATTATCTTCGCGAATTTGACAAGTGTTAAAATAGGTCAACTAATGTTTGATATGTTGGCAATATGTAAACACCCAGCCGTGATGTTACGTCGATAGTTATGTCGGGTTAGTCGAATAGAAACTGCTTCGATGCAACAATATGTTGGCAACAACAATATGTTGGCAATATGTAAAAACCCAACCGTGATGTTACGTCGATAGTTATGTCGGGTTAGTCGAATAGAAACTGCTTCGATGCAACAATATGTTGGCAACAACAATATGTTGGCAATATGTAAAAACCCAGCCGTGATGTTACGTCGATAGTTATGTCGGGTTAGTCGAATAGAAACTGCTTCGATGCAACAATATGTTGGCAACAACAATATGTTGGCAATATGTAAAAACCCAGCCGTGATGTTACGTCGATAGTTATGTCGGGTTAGTCGAATAGAAACTGCTTCGATGCAACAATATGTTGGCAACAACAATATGTTGGCAATATGTAAAAACCCAGCCGTGATGTTACGTCGATAGTTATGTAGGGTTAGTCGAATAGAAACTGATGTTACGTCGATAGTTATGTAGGGTTAGTCGAATGGAAACTGCTTCGATGCAACAAAAGGTGCGAGTCGAATATAATTAAACAACGATATTGATAGCTTAGTGCACTAACCGTGAATACTATCGAGGTGAAGGTCACGACGTGCACCGGCCGGCGTCTAGGTGAAGGTCACGACGTGCACCGGCCGACGTCTAGGTGAAGGTCAAGACGTGCACCGGCCGTCGTCTAGGTGAAGGTCAAGACGTGCACCGGCCGGCTTCCAGGAGATAGGCGCAACATGAAACAAGTCCATGTGGCATAGAGCATTCTTCTACAAAACCATTTTAATAATGACAATAATGCTAATGATAATGATACAATAACAAAAAGAAAAAGACGAAGAAGAAAAAAACATGAAGGAGAGGAAGAAGAAAAAACACGAAGGAGAGGAGGAAGAAGAAAAACACGAAGGAGAGGAGGAAGAAGAAAAACACGAAGGAGAGGAGGAAGAAGAAAACACGAAGGAGAGGAGGAGGAAGAAAAACACGAAGGAGAGGAGGAAGAAGAAAAACACGAAGGAGAGGAGGGAGAAGAAAAATACGAAGGAGAGGAGGAAGAAGAAAAAGACGAAGGAGAGGAGGAGGAAGAAAAAGACGAAGGAGAGGAGGAAGAAGAAAAAGACGAAGGAGAGGAGGAAGAAGAAAAATACAAAGGAGAGGAAGAAGAAGAAAAAGACGAAGGAGAGGAAGAAGAAAAAAAAACGAAGGAGAGGAAGAAGAAGAAAAAGACGAAGGAGAGGAAGAAGAAAAAAGACGAAGGAGAGGAAGAAAAAGAAAAAAGACGAAGGAGAGGAAGAAGACGAAAAAGGCGAAGGAGAGGAAGAAGACGAAAAAGGCGAAGGAGAGGAAGAAGAAAAAAAGACGAAGCAGAGGAAGAAGAAGAAAAAGACGAAGGAGAGGAAGAAGAAGAAAAAGATGAAGGAGAGGAAGAAGACGAAAAAGACGAAGGAGAGGAAGAAAAAAAAAAGACGAAGGAGAGGAAGAAGAAGAAAAAGACGAAGGAGAGGAAGAAGAAGAAGAAAAACACGAAGGAGAGGAGGAAGAAGAAAAATACAAAGGAGAGGAAGAAGAAGAAGAAGAAAACGAAGGAGAGGAAGAAGAAGAAAAAGACGAAGGAGAGGAAGAAGAATAAAAAAGACGAAGGAGAGGAAGAAGAAAAAAATGAAGGAGAGGAAGAAGAAAAAAGGCGAGGAAGAAGAAGAAGAAGAAAAAGACGAAGAAGAGAAGAAGAAAAAGACGAAGAACTTAACTCGCAATCGCAAAACAAAACGATTAATCAATCTGGAAATCGGCAAACAATATTAAAGTTGTCAACAGACGGGTGGTACACCTGCCGAAAACTATCTAAACAGCTAGTGGCGTGTCTACAATCTCGCAAAGTGGAAGGCCAAAGGGAGTCTTGCTTAGTCATCCATACTACCATGTAGCGACGAAACGGAAAAATACGGTAAAATAATCTCTCCCCCACCCCCCTAAAATTACACTGTAACCGCGACTGGTTCTTGTCCGGATGCCCTGAAGCAGCTAAACGAGTCCTAGCAAAGGATGCTATTGTTTTTTTATTTATTGATATGACAACTGGGACAAAGTTCAAATATGTGCGTGTTCGGGTGAATACCCTGTGGTGGTTATGTGGATGTGTGCGACCAAACTTGCATATTAACCGTAGCCGTTTCAGTAACGTGTCTTGTTTTCACCATGAACGACTGGTGACGAGACAAGGAATTAAATATTTGTTTCTAACACACGAAAGATAGTAGAACTAATGAGGCAACATTAGTAAAGGATTAGTGTAGTACTCGATCTCACAGAGGACAGTAAATGAATGGAACAAATTATCTACAGATTGTGTAACTGCTAGCAGCGTGAATATGTTTAAAAACAAGTTGGACATATATCACAGGAGGGCGGGTTACACATAGATGGAAAAATGTTGGACTCCCGGCCAATGGCTTGATGATCACGCATCAAGCCAATGGCTTCTTTGTCCACTTGTCATCTGGACCTTTGCCTTGGACGGTATCTTGCTAAATATTGTTAAATCTGAATGCAGATGTCTGCTGTTCACCACCAGGCGGCACTGCGATGCGACGTCGACGGTTTCACCACGAATTAGTTTACGTCAAAACAGACAAGGTATCTTACACGACATATGGACCGTCCGTCGCTCCACAAACACAACACCCGCTCATATTGCCAACACTAAAACAACGTCGTATCAATGACGATTTTTCATGAAGGAAATGTAACCTGACAGATCACTGGCGCGCGCAACGGCAGCAATCGGCGGCGGTTCTACGAGCTACGCTGGTTACGTCAACAATGAACCATCAACGATTCACCTTACGCTGCCAGGATCACGTCCGGGGCGCGTCTGGCGAACGTGGCTGAAGATTTAGAGCCGCAAATGAGTGTATTACGTGTCAATACGTGTTTACCTAACCCACACCAATCACAAATTCTATCTCACTGCGCGTTCCGGCCATATTAAGCGACCCCCTAATAGGTCATAAATCGTGCGGCGTCTGTTGTTTTATTTTTCGACAGATATTAAGCGAAAATGAGGGCGATATTTCGTGCGGCCTTTCGCTCGGTCGATAAATGAAACGTTTCACAGAGCGAATCGAATTGATGGCTTTTTAGTGTGGACTTAATTATCGTACTTAATTATCGTCATTTTTGTGGCCTGTTCCCTTTGTTTCGCTTGTTATATGGGTCTTTTCATCACGCTTGCTAATTAATGATGACATTCATCTTTGACCGGAAAGAAATATGCCGCTGCGCAGACCGAAAATGCATCACATATGTTGGTTTTAATATGTTGAAATTGTGTTTCAATCGTATGGTGGATGCACAATAGAGTCAATATTTGAAACTGTTCAATCCCAGACAAAGGCTTCATCAAACATATCATGCCAATAGGAACGTGTACTGTCTTATCAATTTTTCTAACGTGCTAAATTAATCCTAAATATGTATTTTACATCGGCTTGGTAATTTCTAGTTCCCAATATCATCATTGGTATACACTTACATGTGTTGATTTCTCAAAACAATCCCCCAACTACTTAAACTAATTAATTATGTTAATGCCATAATCGATTGTTCTCCTTTCCCAAAAAACACACTGTTCCTTTTCTGGTAAGATGACGCGCACCCGTCATATAAAATTCTGCCATTAAGCAAATATTCCTCACACGTTCGTGAAACTAAATCCACCCCCGTGCCTACCTGCTTTACACTGCGTCGGTTACTGTCCCGCTACAGTAGCGGTGGGTCTGCCGCCCTGTGTGAATAAAGACGTCGGTTACTGTCCCGCTACAGTGGCGGTGGGTCTGCCGCCCTGGGTGAATAAAGACGTCGGTTACTGTCCCGCTACAGTAGCGGTGGGTCTGCCGCCCTGTGTGAATAAAGACGTCGGTTACTGTCCCGCTACAGTGGCGGTGGGTCTGCCGCCCTGGGTGAATAAAGACGTCGGTTACTGTCCCGCTACAGTAGCGGTGGGTCTGCCGCCCTGTGTGAATAAAGACGTCGGTTACTGTCCCGCTACAGTGGCGGTGGGTCTGCCGCCCTGGGTGAATACAGACGTCGGTTACTGTCCCGCTATAGTGGCGGTGGGTCTGCCGCCCTGTGTGAATAAAGACGTCGGTTACTGTCCCGCTACAGTGGCGGTGAGTCTGCCGCCCTGGGTGAATAAAGACGTCGGTTACTGTCCCGCTATAGTGGCGGTGGGTCTGCCGCCCTGTGTGAATAAAGACGTCGGTTACTGTCCCGCTACAGTGGCGGTGGGTCTGCCGCCCTGTGTGAATAAAGACGTCGGTTACTGTCCCGCTACAGTGGCGGTGGGTCTGCCGCCCTGTGTGAATAAAGACGTCGGTTACTGTCCCGCTACAGTGGCGGTGGGTCTGCCGCCCTGGGTGAATAAAGACGTCGGTTACTGTCCCGCTACAGTGGCGGTGGGTCTGCCGCCCTGGGTGAATAAAGACGTCGGTTACTGTCCCGCTACAGTGGCGGTGAGTCTGCCGCCCTGGGTGAATAAAGACGTCGGTTACTGTCCCGCTATAGTGGCGGTGGGTCTGCCGCCCTGTGTGAATAAAGACGTCGGTTACTGTCCCGCTACAGTGGCGGTGGGTCTGCCGCCCTGTGTGAATAAAGACGTCGGTTACTGTCCCGCTACAGTGGCGGTGGGTCTGCCGCCCTGTGTGAATAAAGACGTCGGTTACTGTCCCGCTACAGTGGCGGTGGGTCTGCCGCCCTGGGTGAATAAAGACGTCGGTTACTGTCCCGCTACAGTGGCGGTGGGTCTGCTGCCCTGGGTGAATAAAGACGTCGGTTACTGTCCCGCTACAGTGGCGGTCGGTCTGCCGCCCTGTGTGAATAAAGGCGTCGGTTACTGTCCCGCTACAGTAGCGGTGGGTCTGCCGCCCTGGGTGAATAAAGACGTCCGTTTCTGTCCAGCTACAGTGGCGGTGGGTCTGCCGCCCTGGGTGAATACAGACGTCGGTTACTGTCCCGCTACAGTGGCGGTGGGTCTGCCGCCCTGGGTGAATAAAGACGTCGGTTACTGTGCCGCTACAGTGGCGGTGGGTCTGCCGCCCTGGGTGAATAAAGACGTCGGTTACTGTCCCGCTACAGTGGCGGTGGGTCTGCCGCCCTGTGTGAATAAAGACGTCGGTTACTGTCCCGCTACAGTAGCGGTGGGTCTGCCGCCCTGGGTGAATAAAGACGTCCGTTACTGT
>OY759273.1:9851972-9864472 GCA_963662155.1 Lamellibrachia columna
TTGTTGCTGATTACGAACAAAGGAAGAGATGGCATTAAGTAGTTGTTATTGATTACGAATTAAGGAAGGGATAGCAGTAAGTAGTTGTTGCTTTATTACGAACGAAGGAAGGGATGGCAGTAAGTAGTTGTTGTTGATTATGAACTAAGGAAGGGATGGCAGTAAGTAGCTGTTGTTGATTATGAACTAAGGAAGGGATGGCAGTAAGTAGTTGTTGTTGATTATGAACTAAGGAAGGGATGGCAGTAAGTAGTTGTTGTTGATTATGAACTAAGGAAGGGATAGCAGTATAGTTGTTGTTGCTTTATTACGAACTAAGGAAGGGATGGCAGTAAGTAGTTGTTGTTGATTACGAACTAAGGAAGTGATGGCAGTAAGTAGTTGTTGCTGATTACTAACCAAGGAAGAGATGGCAGCAAGTAGTTGTTGTTGATTATGAACTAAGGAAGGGATGGCAGTAAGTAGTTGTTGTTGATTACGAACTAAGGAAGGGATGGCAGTAAATAGTTGTTGTTGATTACGAACTAAGGAAGTGATGGCAGTAAGCAGTTGTTGTTGATTACGAACTAAGGAAGGGATGGCAGCAAGTAGTTGTTGTTGATTACTAACTAAGGAGATATGGTAGTAAGTATAGTTGTTGTTGTTCCTGTTGATTACGGAAAACATTCACAATCATTGGCCTGTGTATATATGATGGTAACACGCACATATGCATAACTCTGTGGGCTTGTGGTTTCTGTGAAATCTGTCGTTTTACCTAAACTGAATATAAAAACCCTGTGCATATCTATAAGCTGTTCAGCTTATATGCGGCGGGAAAATATTATCAAAAGTTTCAAGAATTCATAATACAAAAAACGATGACAAAAGCGACCCTGACAATTGCAGAAGCCGGCTCAGCTATATCGCTTACAACAATCTTGCTCTTTTCACTGTGGACACATCTCACGTAACAGCGTAATGCCAGCCTGCCTGCTCGCTTACAGACAACAGCAAAACACTGTCGATGGCATATTCACCCTAAGGCATCTACAAAAAAATGTATGCTGAAAGGACAAACGTTATTCGCCACCTGTTTTAACTGACAAAGACATTTAAATAAAACGCCAAGCAACGACATTCGGCCATTCCCAAATGAAAAGTGTGTTGTAAATAGTTGTTTATGTGTGTAAACGCATATTATAATTATTCTCTAAACGACATTGCGAGTAAACAGCGCGTTGCTAACTCACTTCCATCGTGTGTAATGTCTCGTGTTGCCTCGTTCTATAGTGTCGTCTGTTCTTTTCAATTCTTTGGAGACCGTTATTCCTGTTGACAGTGTGACCTGACAGAAGAACACATGTCTCCACGCACGGCGGTCATGTTCTTACAGTCCTGACACGCTGATATTGTTTTTTATTGTTCAAATGATTCCTAGTGATACGTATATGTGTTGTGAACGTTGTACCTTGACTTGACGTTTGACTAAAGAATATTCCACCACGGAAAGACTGAAGGACGGAATAAAACAAAACAGTGAATAATAATTTAATTCATTATTCAGTGTCGCTGTCGTATTCATAGGTGTTACCGAAATCATCTTTCTTATCAGTATTTAGATGAAACGGTATCAGATGGTGACATAGTCTACCATTCTCTTGCAAAGTTTTGAATCATCTTGTCATAGCATTTTGGAAAGGTTTGCATCACCACAATCTTTCATAGCGTTATGCAAAGCTTTTGATCACCGTCATTTTGTCATATAGCATTCTGCAAAGTTTTGAATCACCGTCATCTTGTCATAGCATTCTGCAAAGTTTTGAATTATCGTCATATTGTCACAGCATTCTATAACATTTTTAATCACCTTCATATTATCATATACCATTCTGCAAAGTTTTGAATCATCGTCATCTTGTCTCAAATGGAAAGTTTCATAGATACGCATTAGTCATTCATGAACATTGGAAACAATTTAAAACGATATAGTCATGTTTGGTAATCAAACATGCATGCTTTGCAACTGTTCACCTTTAATATGTTTTAATAAGCAAGAAGCGAATGTTAATATTATTCGCCCCCCTCCCGAATATTGTTTCTCTTTATCTAGTATTGGAATAAAGGCACTGATTAAAAAAAATCGTATATTTCTAGGCATTGATGTGTGTGTGTGTGTGTGTGTGTGTGTGTGTGTGTGTGTGTGTGTGTGTGTGTGTGTGTGTGTGTGTGTGTGTGTGTGTGTTTATATATATATATATATATATATATATATATATATATATATATATATATATATATATATATATATATATATATATATATATATATGTTACAGTCAATCTGCGTAATCAGTCATTTCGCGTAATGACTGTCATGTTTAGGCATTACGCGAAATTACTGTTTCACTCAGGCATTTCGCGAAATGACTGAAAATTCCAGTCATTACGCGAAATGACTGGAAATAAGACACTGTTATTACACAGTTTGACTGGTTACTATTTCAATCATACTGTGCAATAACAATTTGTGTATTTTTGTCATTATATATTGTTCTAATGTTAACTGTGTATTAATGTCAGCTTTCATAATTCTTCAGACATTCACATTACTCAAGTAGATAAACAAAATGAATAAATATTTGCTATATATTTGCAAACAGCAACATTTTGCTAATAATTTACCCCTCTCTGGGTACTAGATTCTAACCCTCCCAAGATTCTAACCCTCCACCTTACACTTTGATTGACAGCTATCTCACTAGTGTTCTCTGATTTGATAGACAGGTAATGGATGACCCAACCATTCTCCAACTGGGAATGCTAACTGCCTGACAATGGTGACTGTCTCAATTGGCTATTGTGCATTGCCTCTCCCTATAAAAAGAACACAATCAGTAGGGGTTAATCACAGTGGCACAGGATAATTACGAAGTACAATTTAAGGAAGAACTTTACAAAAGGTCTCAAATATGTCAAAAACATAAGTGGAATATTTGAATACTATAGAACAACTCAAGCTTGCAGCAACTGATGAATCTTCAAAAACACGCCATAGATACTACATACTCAGAAAGTAAGAACCAATTTTTATTCGTGGTTTCTTATGCTGAACATTGTTTCTTGATTTTAAGTGTGATACATTTACCAGACATTTCACAATTTGAAGGGTAGATAGTAGTCCATTTAATCAATACAAATATTCCAACCTATAATAAATGAGGTATGGGTGGAAAGATAAAGTTAAATAATCTTCCAAATGTGCCATCGCTAACATGTAATTATGCAGTAATGACATCATACCAGAATGTTGTCATAGAAATTACTCTACAGCCCCACATGCAATGTTGGTGGCTTGCATAACATGATGTGGTTTCATTTTGATTGGTAATGGTGAAATGTCACACCTTCATTCATTGATCTGCACATTGAAGCCACATAGGTAATTCCCTTTAAAGGTTTTCTCAGTAAGAAGCCTCAAGTTAATTTATCCACAACAGATACCAATTCAAGCCTTAATCCTTTCTCTGTTAAATTCTTCCTCTCTTTATGTAAGCCAGGAAGTTCACAACGAAAGGGTCTTTCTTCGGTGTGTCATGAATTGCAAGAGTGAGCACAAATGAAAGCCATCAATACTGTCTCACAAAAGTCAAGAAGTCCTTTCATGATTTGTCACATTAAGCCGTGAGCCGTGCAAACAAATTAATTTAAAAATAAAGTTAAACCAATTGCTAAGTTTACTATAAAAGACACATTGATTAACATCACGATTATGAGTATATTATAATTACAACATATTACAATATATTTTTTTATTTATTCTCACCATTTTGACTTAGGTAGTTTATAATTAAAATTGGATAATAGTTTAAATAAGTTCTTATGTTTCGCAGGTGTCAAATTTGTCAATGCAGCGACATCGAGAAGTCGATATAGAAATGAAATACACAGTGATGCACACTGAAAACAGAAGTGATAGGATAAAATGTCCTGAACCTCTGAAATCAATAGGACACAATGTCCTGACTCCACAAAAACAATAGGACATTGATACTGCGCAGTGTTTGCTCTGGGTATAATGGCACAAAGCGCACCTAGGATTAAAAACATTAATTTGATGATAAGTGGTTTCGACCATGTGGAATAACTTCAATGTCTGGTGTTCTACACGATCCAAAGTGAACCCGAACAATAATCTTAAATCATAATTTCATCACAATATAAAAAATACTTCTGAGTGTGAGAAATAGATAGCTGCTAGGTGGCAATTTCTGAAAATATCTGGCTAGGTAGATGAAAAACAGCAAGTTTGCCCATATTACTTGTCATTAACCAGAGGAAACACTGTTTCAGTCATTACGCGAAATGACAGCACCGCTTTTCCAGTCATTTCACGTAATGACTGAAATTATCAGTCATTTCGCGAAATGCCTCAGTGAAATAGTCATTTCGCGTAATGCCTAAATATGTCAGTCATTACGCGAAATGACTGATTACGCAGATTGACTGTAACACACGATATATATATATATATTAAGCGATATATATATATATATATATATATATATATATATATATATATATATATATATATATATATATATATATATATATATATATATATATATATATATATATATATATATATATATATATATATATATATATATATATATATATATATATAATACAAGTTACGTATTAACGCGCCGACAGAGTTCCGTTAGTGTTTTTGAGCGACTGGCGACATAAGCGGCCACACGCGTATTATATGTTGGAATCGTTTGCGGGCAGTCGTTCTTCGAAAAGAACACAGATCCTGTCGAACATTTCAACTTGCAAAACATACTTTTGGTTTTTAGCTGTATTATGCATTGTAGGGCCTACCATAGAACACGATACATACATTGTAGGGCCTACAATAGAACACGATACATACATTGTAGGGCCTACAATAGAACACGATACATACATTGTAGGGCCTACAATAGAACTCGATACATACATTGTAGGGCCTACCATCAAACACGATACATACATGGTAGGGCCTACCATAGAACCCGATACATACATTATAGGGCCTACCATAGAACACGATACATACATTGTAGGGCCTACAATAAAACACGATACATACATTGTAGGGCCTACCATAAAACACGATACATACATGGTAGGGCCTACCATAGAACACGATACATACATTGTAGGGCCTATCATAGAATACGATACATACATTATAGGGCCTACCATAGAACACGATACATACATTGTAGGGCCTACTATATAGAACACGATACAAACATTGTAGGGCCTACCATAGAACACGATACACACATTGTAAGGCCTACCATAGAACACGATACAAACACTGTAGGGCCTACAATAGAACATGATACATACATTGTAGGGCCTACCATAGAACACGATACATACATTGTAAGGCCTACCATAGAACACGATACAAACATTGTAGGGCCTATCATAGAACACGATACATACATGATGCATACATATATCTGAAAAGAAATATAGGTACCGTTATTACATAAATATTGTTTTGTAGCATATAGCGGGGCAACACTGTACGCAAATTATAGAATCTATTGAGCGAACCCCTTGCGTAAATGTCCTGTATAAATATGCAAGTGCAGCTGTATATTTAAAGGTGTTTAATCAATAATTAATACTTTTTTTGCTAGTCTCATTTCAAATTAAATTTGCGAAAAACCAAACCTACCTAGCACCCACTACAACATGCTAGCTCGTTTGTGCAACTTTTGTATTTAGTTTTTGTGAAGTCATCAGACAAACTATTAAATTAGTTAATGCTTGTTCAAGCATTTACTGAAGTGAAAACTGAAATGCTGAAAAATCACGATTTTGTTCTTTGGTGAAAATACGTAACTTTGTCATGTGATCGACGAGAGGATGGAGGTTTAAAACAGTGATTTGCATTATACTATTATGTACCTTGCATATAGTTCAGCTCCTTGGCTGGTCTTGAGACAACCCCTGAGCTGATATTCTGACTTCGAGCTACAACGGCGGCAGTGCGGTAGCTAAAGCGTTGATCCCTCGCATGGGGTATATTGGAGTTCCGTTACGCCGCTAGATGTCGCGGTAATCTATCAATAAGTCGGGTTTATTTAGTGGTGATTCGTTACTAAAGTCTCCGTGAACATGTTCAAGTTGGTACGTTCCCTCCCCATCCTCTTGAGCTAGGGGATGCTGAGTACATATGCTGAGTGCTGTGTTGACCAATAATATTAAGACTTTATGTAGAATGTCGACCTACATACGGGCACTGAGCATTAATTAGTTGTGGACCAATAGTCGCTGGTCAGACGGAAAATGTCACGCGTGTCCTTGAATTGCTCTTTGTTGTTGGGCAGGTTCCCAGAATCGCGACCAACGAAGAAAGTGGGACAAAGTACAAATGATTCAGTGCACTTCCATACATTGTCTAGGATATAAGCCAGGGGTATGATGTAGTACTTCTACCACCCACACTAACAAACGTGGATTTGGAATTTGCCCCACTTGCCACATCAACCAATGAGATTTGTTGCTAGGATTTATCTCGATTACATCGGGGCAAGTAATGTTCAATAATATAGCACTTTCTCGAATCGCATATGCACCAAATACATTTCGTTCATTAACACCGTGTTCTATATTCCTAATATTTTGAGAAAAAAAACGTAGTTTGCATGCGAAAAATTTGCGTCCTGTTATATCACTTTCGGTGGCGGAGATGGTTACGCTCTCTAGTAGTGTAGCGGGAACCACCTTAATCCAGACGCCGATAATTTGCATCCGGACATCATTTCACGGGAACAGAATTCCCAAAACGCTCAAATATCCCGTTAAGTGTATGAATAGTTTATCCGGAAAATTCGTTAGTCCGGACACATACCCTTGGATTAGCGAGGTTCCACTGCAGTGCACGCACACGCACACAGGCGCGCTCGCGCACACACACACGCACACACGCACGCACTCACGCACTCACGCACGCACGCACGCACGCACACACACACACACACAAGCAACCCCTGCCAGATTGTAAATAATGGCCTAGCTATTTTTACTGACGCCAACGACCCATTTCTTTCGACTAGGGGACATATCTCAGCCTGTCGCTTTGTTTCGGCTCCAATACGTCACGGCGCCGTCTCGACGCCTGTCAACGCCTTTGTGGACGGCGAGAACAAACAGCGAGAAGACCCGGAGACGACGACCAGGCGACGGGGGCGCCGTATCTCGGCGGTCAAAGCACCGGATTGTCAGCCGCGAGCACCAGGGTTTGGGTTCACCTGCTGCCGTTTCAAAACTTCAGCAATTTAGTTCACCCCACTTTGCCTCAGTTCACTCAACTGCATGAATACCCGGCTATAGACAGTGACGGGATTCCAGTGGTGGAATTGTAAGATCGAACAGCCTTCACGCAGCAATTGCAGCGTGGCTGAGTGCTTCAATAGAATTTGAAATGGTGTCTGCACGAACATATTTGCCAGGGTAAAGTGAAACACGCCCTGAACAATGAATATTGGACGGGCGCGGAATAAAGTTAGTGCTTTGCTTTGGCATTGAACCGTTATGTGTCCAATCGACAGTGTTTGCCTCTGGACGGTTGACAACTCAATGGGCAACTTCTGCGTTCTTTTCCTGCGTTGTTCTCCGTTCTTATGGGGTCATTAAGTCAATCACCCCAATTTCGTCAATGTCATAACATTTGTACTACTTTAGCAATCGCTTTGTTTTATAAATAGTATTTTTTTCTTGCAGCGTAAGTTTGTGTGATATTGTATGCAATTGCGGCAATACCAGTACACAACAGTACACAACAGTACACAACAGTACACAACAGTACACAACAGTACACAACAGTACACAACAGTACACAACAGTACACAACAGTACACAACAGTACACAACAGTACTGTTATAGGCCGTTCGCTCGCTCCTTGCATGTAAATGTTGACAACATGTTCAACACCAATTCACTGACGTGTGATGTACATTAAAGGTACATTGTCTGATGGTTTCTATCGTAAAATCATGTTAAATGGTATACACTATGCCTGTTCTAGCGTCTTGACCGCTCAAATGTATTTTAACGAACCACAGTGTGTTAACATAATTTGACCGTTATTTAATTAATTTGAATGCTTCGACCCGAATATCAAGTTTACATTGCATAACGGTCAACTTCTACTTGAAAATGGTGGTTAATTCAAACACATTTGGGCGGTCAAGATGTCAAAACAGATAAACCTTGGTAGTTTATACCATAAAACATGATATCACAATAACAACGATCAGACTATGCACGTTTTTATTTCTTCATTAAATCAGTAATATAGTCGACACGCCTAATTGTTTCCCAACAATGGAGAATTTCAAACATTGGGGCATACTGCCTGAAATCAGTGAATTGTTTTGCATGTCTTCAGCAAAGGTTAGTGTCATCGATATAAATATAGGACATTTAAGAGAAGCTTAAGCTTAATTCGTAAACACAGTAACACAGTTAAACAATGGATAATCCACATTTAATTCGTAAACACAGTAACACAGTTAAACAATGGATAATCCACATTTAATAAGTCATGTTTAGAGGTACAAAGTCAGATCTGTTTATAAATATCGACCCTGCCATTCAGCGATACAAACATGATATATTCGAGGCGAAACATTCAAAACAGGTAACGGCCAAATTATATTTAAAATGGCTGGTTCGCTAAAACACACGTTCGTGGTTAAGAAGTTATAATATGTGTAATGTATACTATATAACATGATTGAACGATAAAACAGTCAGAATGTACTCAAGCGGGAAGACTAACCAGCACTCGGCACTGACAACGTGTCGTGAAGGTGGCGCCTACCGGAAGACGTCACTTCACCCCCGAGTGTCGACCCAAGTTGCACTTCGCCCGCCGGACGTACTTGTTAAATAAAAGTGAACCCGCGCAAGAACAAAGCATCATCGTATCGTAAACCTGTATTGTGCTGTTTAATGCGGTACCGATTGCGGTTAGGACTCGTACACAAGACGCAGCGATGCAACAGTCGAATTCTTCTAGTTTGTGTGTTTAAACGAAACACCGATTATGCACTCAAAGAATGTGACTGCTCAATTTTGGGACTTCCTTTAATTTTGCGGGTAAGCCATCGCTTTGTGTGGTCAAAACGTGGGATTCGGGTAACACAGCCAACAGGAAAATTCTCGTTTTTTATATGCAAAAATATAGTAAAAAATAACATCTCTGTAAACAAACGTAGCTAAGAAACAAAGACGCATAAAATATTATACACATGCAACGTCATCTACATTGGTAACGGGAAAAATCATTCTGCGCGTAATCCCGTGGTTCTATCCTGAACAGAACCCGCTCGGTTGACCAAAATGCATTAACGAAGACATTAAAATGCACACCAAAAATAACCATAAATGTGTAATGCGTGCAAATAGTTTGACCAGTAAATAAATAAATAACATCAAATCTATATAAGAAATGTTGCATGTATTAAAAGACAAGTGTGCGTACGATGGCATGCCAAATGTTGTACACAAAAAAGTGTGATTTACGTTGTGTTATTATATAAAACAAATATTAAGTTTGGGGAGACAATTTGTATCGCGTCAAATTTACCTCGGGCGTAAGACGTGAACACCTGTCCGCGCTCTTCGTACTTGCCAAGACAACACCTGTCCACGTTCTTCGTCCGTGCCAAGACAACACCAGTCCGCGCTCTTCGTCCGTGTCAAGAAAACACCTGTCCACCTGGTTGTGTCCACCTAAACTGAAACTGGTTTCAACTAAGCGAAAGAACTCGTACAAAATAGCAGACTGACTGAACACTCCTCAGTTAATGACACACGACATTACAGGTAAATGTTCCACTGACCAACAGTATGATGTTTCACCTAGACATACGTAAATATAAAAGGTAAGTTCTTATTTAGCGTTGTCATTACTCGTATCCGGTCCCATGGGACTGTCCAAGGTGCTTTATATGTCACCCTCTGGCAGACCTTTTTCTTCAAACCCCAAAAGCTTCTGCTCTGGGAAGTATTCAGCCACGCTACAATTAATATGCGAAAACTGCTCACATATATCCGCCAACGTCCATTAAGCCAGGTACTCATTTATCCACGTGACTGAACCAAGGCAACGCGGGGAGCAGGTTACGCAAGCTTCGAAGCGACACGAAGAGGACACAAACCTTGGTCTCTCGAGAGTCCCACATTGTTCTGTTGTTGGTGCACCTCACGTAATGTCCCGAATCCATGTCCAATAACCACCATAAACACACCAAACGCTTGAATACAATTATTTGAATGCAAATATCCCACGATGATAAAATAACTGAATTTACTGGACAGAAGACTTCAAGGTGCATTGATCACGTGCTCACCACACTCCCATTGGGAATTCAAGGTAAGTTTAAACTCCTGTCAATGTGGCAAGAAATCAACTTCGTCTTCTGTGTACGGTTCTTCATGTTTTGTTGGCAAGAAATCAACTTCGTCTTCTGTGTACGGTTCTTCATGTTTTGTTTAGCTGTAGTGCAATGCACTGATATGGCAGCTGACTACGACGTTGTGGTCTATCCCCAGAAGGTGTGTTTTACAATATCAATTTGTCGACGTCGTAATCGACGACGACTAATTATCGCCCTGTCGCGGTGCGCCTATGCGGTGGTCACACCTGGAGGTCTCGCGTAATGGCGCAGTTAAGTGGACAGACGCGCGTGACTGTCGTTGTTACTGCTCTGATGACACCAGGGATGATGACATCAAAGGTGCGCCCGGCCTATACGGTTCCATAAACGTATCGTTTACAACGCGTGTCTTATTGCCCCCGGCCACACCCGGCGAGTTTAATGACTGTCAAAGACGAGCAATATATCAGACAGGCGAGATCACGACAGGGAAATCCGAGAGGCGTTCAGCGATCGTCTCCGCCAACCGACCAATATCTAGTGTTTCTGCTGCCAGACGACGCGAGCTGACACGGGGCAGATCGGGTGTCGCGTACTGACTGACGTGTGTTTGTGTCGTGGTGGATGTTCCAAAGGCATCATTTTATTTTGCATGTTGTTATTTTTAAACAACAATGATAATAATAATAATACAAATAATACAAATAATACTAGTAATAATAATAATAATTGTGATAACGATAACTTCAACGACGACTACAATAACAGTAACACCAACAACAGCAGCAGCAACAAAATAATAATAATATATGTTTGCATGACCTTTAGCCTGTATTGGCGGCAGAGAAAACAAAATTAAACTACTGAAATGTCAACAATAGAAAAAACAGAACAGAACAAATGTGTGGATGTCGTAATAATTTGAGCGATTGTTTTCACAAATTTAAACCCGTTCCTATAAAGGCGCAACGTCTGATCGTTGTCATTGTGTGATCGTGTTATATATTTACATAATCATGTTATATATTTATATAATCACGTTATATAGTTATACAGCACAAACGATACTAGATTCTATTCCAACACTTTGATCACCCAAGTGTGTTTTAACGAACCATAGGTTTTGTAATATAATTTGAGCGTTACCTGTTTAATTTGAATGTTTCGGTCCAAATATCTAGTTTACATTGTACGCTGAACGGAAAGGTCGATATTCACAAAATAAACAGATGTAGTTGATGCCGTAATATAATATGATTTTATGACACACGCGATCAGACGTTGTATAGTGTACGGTCCACGGAGATGATTACTTGGTGTCAGATGACCGGCCAACGTTGTCATCAGTATTGCTTAGAGATAGTCAAGTAACAGAATATATATGCACTGCACCTGCGCGAGGTCATTATTTTCTAAGTAATAGGCAGGTCCGCAATATGCGGGTTCATGCAGGTGGCGACACGTGAATACTTCCGATAAAAATTAATAGCATCATTCTCACTCACGCAAACCTTGATTTTATATCACTCGGCTAAAGACGCCGCCAGAATGTTGAGGTTTTATAGCGTCACACAATTATTTGTTATCAATACCGATATGGTGATCTTTGCCCGCTGTTTATCTATATCTCTCTCCCGTTTATCTCTGTAGTACACACTGCAAAAGTGGCAGAACCATTTTGATTATGACCCACGAATTAACCAAACAACAACAGGTTTCAACCAAGGACTAAAAGGTCACGTGTGACACGGATCTTACCGTGCGAGAATTTAGGACAATATTTGGCGATTTAACTGTTGATTGTTTATTGACGAAGTTAGGAGCTTATAATAAACATAATAGTGTATAAATGGTGACAGTATAGATAAACTTGTCCTAACGCGTCCTCTACTTTCCCTTACTTCCCTCCCACTGCCTGGAGGGTGAAGGGGGGGGGTGAAGGAATTGTAGTTCCACGGAGTGTAGGAAAAAGGAATGAAGGAGAGACGGAGGAAGTCGATGGTAGGAGAGGCACAGCGGGGAAGGGAAGAGTGGGAGCGATAGGCTAGTGGGAGGGTATTAGGTGAA
>OY759273.1:9869065-9884065 GCA_963662155.1 Lamellibrachia columna
CGGTCAGATCACCGGAATATCGATCGAGGGGACCAGGGGTCGAGTCCACGTGCAGCCGTTTCGAAACTTGGGCGGTTTCGTTCAGCCCACTTTGCCCGTGTCTTTCGGAAGGAACACTGAGAGCTGTTGGTCCCGTCTCCCTGGGGTTTTTGGCAGGGAAAGCAAAACGTCCCACACACGGGCTGAATGTGTAACCTATCGGTGACTAATTCTAACGCTACCAAATTTTCAGCAAGTTGAAGATGGTAGTTATCTAGAAGAAGAAGAAAAATTGTCTCGACTCATTATGAAACACAATTTCATATGGAAAGTGATATAAATATGGGAGAGTGTTTGAACCTAGGTTGACAACACCCCAAAGTACATTGAACACGCCCTCGTAGTGTTTGAACCTAGGTTGACAACACCCCAAAGTACATTGAACACGCCCTCGTAGTGTTTGAACCTAGGTTGACAACACCCCAAAGTACATTGAACACGCCCTCGTAGTGTTTGAACCTAGGTTGACAACACCCCAAAGTACATTGAACACGCCCTCGTAGTGTTTGAACCTAGGTTGACAACACCCCAAAGTACATTGAACACGCCCTCGTAGTGTTTTGAACGACGTAATGCTTTGAACGCCTAACAGACCAACGTGGTCGCTGGTTAGGCTGCTGCAAAATGTCCAGTTTGTCAACGTAGCTATAGCTGCCTGGTGTGTACCCTTGCACATAGAGTGACCCTGCTCCACTGCGATCTCCATAGAACCTCAGGGGACGTGCACCTATTCGTTTGCAGTAAACAAACGTGATTTTGAGACTGTACCTTAGTTGTTTGTACCATGACAAGGTTGTTTTTGAATTGGGAATTTATACTTTTTTTGAGATCAGTTGTACGGTGCAGAAATAAAAATTCTCCTTTTCTGGCTGGCAGCTTATGAACATTCCTATAATAACATGCTTGTGATTATTAATAGCGGGGACACCGACAATGTTGGTTTTCACAAAAAGAAAGTTGTAAGATCCGACGAACCCTAGCAACTGTAGCACATTTATTATGGGTGGTCAATGTGTGAAAATAGGTATAATTTATACTATATGACGTGTAATGTGTAATTTTACGATAAAAAGATAAGATTTTGAACATTTAAGGTAAAAGAAATCATCAAATAAAGGTGGTGGGTTAACCAACTGCCCCTGTAATGCGGAAGTCAACTAAAGATTTAACGCTGTCTTGAATGCTGGAGATGTTCAACTCGTTCAACGTTATACAGAGAGATGGTCTGAACTCCCGCGAGAATGATAACAGAAGAAGGTGATTATTATTATTCAAACAGACTAATAAATAAAACAATTTTATTCTTACAAGATGAACGACATAAAAGCTTGATATAAACATAATTGCATTGAAAAAACTATGATACCACATTACTTCATTGTCAACGATTATGAAGAGTATACATCTATGAGAGAACATGATCGTGATGTGCCATATAATAACTAGAAAGGTAAATACTGTAGCAACCAATAATATTATGGTGCATAGACAGTTGTATTTCTAGGATAGTGGAAAGAGGATCAGGGTATGTTGATAGTATGTGTTTTAATCGGAGTAGTATTCTTGGAATTCCAGTATTAGTATCAGTATTATTATCAGCATTATTTTCAGTATTATTATCAAGGCGCAATTCCTCCGAACTACATCACAAGGGGCGGATCCAGGAGGGTCGGTTGTTGTTTGTTAGAACATAAACCAGCGAGATAAACTAACACAATACAGAGATGACCTTTGCGCGCTTGCTACAAAACGTTACAGCGAGATAGTCTGAAGTGATTATACGTCTTTTTACAATAGCTCTCGAGCTTTCGATGCTCGTTCGGACTAAATTACTCCCTACCTTCTTAAACAGTTATCGATGTCTATTTACAGCTGCGAATAAGCATGTTTTTTTTACAGTTTTACACTGAAAATTCTGTCAGCAAGAGAATGAACTTTGGAAATGATCGGATCTTTGTCCTGCTTGCATCGGCGCCGTCGTGAATGTTCCGTCGTCTACTCCGGACAGGGTGAGGGGCCATTACAGCGGAGAAGACACGCGTATCATTGACATACATCTTGTCTCCGCGGCACCTCCTGCTCGCCCGACTGCCCGCGGACAGAGAACAGCGCACGCAACGCCGATAAAATCACTGACGACCGCGTGCGGGGTCGATAGCGTGTGCTCAGCCGCGCGTGACGAGCAGAAAGACCGGGGTGCAGAAAATGACAGGGACACCCGAAGCAGCAGACGTTGACAGGAGACATATTGTTAGTGTCGCGATATGAGACGTTTCTCGCTGTCTGTCTGTAAATGAGTCATTTCGTACAAAAACCCGTCTCGAGGTCGCGTTGGCGGTGAAGCGTTTGAGGCCGGCCGCTGAATAGCGCGAGTGTTATCGCGCGCGAGACGTGTTCGCTTGGGCACCCGCACGCAATGCTGGGGCACTCGGGGTGTGGAGGGCGCGGGCGGCGACCGCGGGGTGAAGGCAGGGTGAAGATATTCACATATACATACATACCTCTGCATATAATATGTGTGTGTGTGTGTGTGTGTGTTTGTTTGTGCGTGCGTGCGTGCGTGCGTGCGTGCACACACACACGCACGCACGCACGCACGCACACACACCGACATACATACATACATACATACATACATACATACATACATACATACATACATACATACATACATACATACATACATACATACATACATACATACATACTTACAGAGGTGAGGAAATTAGGGAGGGATGGAGGGAGGGAGGGAGGGAGGGAGGGAGGGAGGGAGGGAGGGAGGGAGGGAGTACAAATGGATAAATCAGTTCGGGCGATAATGGAGTGATTTGGTAGGTGGTGGATTAGTAGGAACACGAGAGCGGCATTGGCGGAGAGCAGCGAGAGGCAGTTGAACGGGAGGTGGACCGTGCTAATGTGCTAATAGACGAGAGACAACTGACGCCGTCCAGGTTGGACGTTAACGTTCCGGCGACTGGCAGAGTGCGACTTGATTCATATCCCGAGAGGAAACGCACTCGGACTGAATGTGAAAATCAGCGGGAAATTAGTGGCTGTGAAAATACAGGGAATAGTGTATATGTCTACAAATGGTGACTGTGCATGTGTTTGACCTGGCAATGTCGTTAGTTAAACAGGTCGTTTGCCCTTCGAGAATGTATAATCAGACTAGTTATAGTTGTAATTATTCGGACCAAACAAATATAATATTATTACATTCCTTGTTCATACAAGACGACATTGTGGTATCACAACACGTGTCCAGTTGTTGATGTTCGGTCCGTATCTAAATATCACTTCTTATATAACGTTATATCAAGTCCATATGACCAGCTTTATTGTAACATCCCGACAGACCTGCTTGTTTTAACAACAAGTCGACTTCTCGACCGACCGACCGACCGACCGACCGACCGACCGACCGACCGACCGACCGACCGACCGATGCGGTGTGTGGTAGGGTCACGCGGGGACAATCCCTCATCGAGTTTCACGTACGTAGATTGAGGCTGTCTTTTCGCCGTCGTTAATAACCACGTAACTACGACTGAGACGCGCTGAGTGGGATTTCCAAATGGGTCCAATTTCTTGTGGTGTCCTGTTACGATTGACAAAATGTTGCAGACAAATACCCAGGTCCTGGAGCCGCGCGGCCAACGGAGAACTGGCACTGAGTCCTGAATATTGCATATCACTTGCCGTCAGCGTGGATATTGCGTATCAATGAATGCTGCATGGTTGGATCTGTCACAAGGCCTTGCCAATGACAAATTTGGTTTTGTAGATAAGGGCGATTTGACCAAGAAAATGTTTCTCACATTCTCAATAGCTATTGCTGTATACAAGTATAGAAATAACAGTAATTCAACGGTACAACCCATGGCTCAGAGAACATGCCTCAGCATTATATCTATGAAACTGTTGCCAATATTGTGATGGACTGGCTAAGATGTTCAAACATTCACGCAAGCACACACTTAAAAAGTACATCTCTTAGAATGATCCACAAATTATTACATTTTGCATATTTGTCATTGCGTATTTGTGCCCTTTTATCACTGAAAGAGTCCATTCGGAACTTTGCCTCCAGAAAATCACCCTTTTAGCAAAACAATTTTTTACCACTGAAAGTGTTTATTTGGGCACAAGCAATAAACAGTCCCTTTGTTGACAATTGTGCCGTTTTGATCATTGCAAGGGCCACTTTGGGTCCTAGTCCCATCAGTAAACTGCTTTTTAAGGAACATGTTGACCGCTAGGGACTTCGGCTCCAGAACAAATCATGTATATTTTTACTACGGAAAGTGCCGCAAGAAATTGTCGTTTTATGGGCAATTATGCCCTTTTGATAACTGATAGTGCTCATTTTGGCCATTGTCACACCAGTTAACTGTCCTTTTATGGAAAATGTTGCAGCTGCTTTTTCAGAATCTGTCCCCCCCAACATATTGTTTTTGTTTACTAACACGCCCTGACCAAACCAATGTATACAGGCAGTGCAAGGCAAGATGCAGGAATGTATTTATGTGCTAGTAGGGTTGCCTATGGGAATGGCAAATGGAATTGTCGGGGGGGGGGGGGGGCAGTATCCTTCATTATTTTGCACTAAAATGCCCGGCCTTACACCCGCCATGTCTGTTCGTTGGACGGCCTCGCGTCGTTATCACCGACCACCGCGCACCATCCGCTTACACGACACGTCACGCAGGCCGTAATATTTATCATTCACAATAAAGCCATAAACTGGTATCCTATTGTTTTATTCCAACGAAGACAAACTAGTCTACAGATCACTGTTGTTTTTTCCCCGCTGAAATCAATGCTAATAAAAGTCAATCAGGAAATTCCTCATTGTGCGTAAAATTACGACTCGGTTTTACTTTAGGCGAAGGTTGCAAATGTACCTTTTCCCTATTCATAAATTATATTTTTGGGATGCATAAATACTCGAAATGGGTCCTGTTTCAAAATAACTGGCACTTGATTCGTATGTCGTGAACCCGTAAGTAAAATAATGATATGTGACGAGTGCTCGCTAGACAACAGCGCAAGTCAGCATTTGCACCACATCCGGGCATATCAGTAAAAAGAAAGGCCGTATGAAAGGTTTTGAGGAAATAGTCATAGCTAAACATTAGCAACAGATATGTGGGTTTTTTCGGTGTAATGATTTAATAACATTAAAAAAAATCATATTTGACAAAGATTGACAATATGGCAAAACGCAGCTAAAACGGCCCACAGAAAACGGTTTCAATGGGTACGCCAATCTACACTGTGAATTCCGCGAAATATCGTCTTATTACTCTGAACTCTGAGGAGATCGGTCACTGGTTCATTTTTCTCGAGGGCAGCGAACAATGGAACCACCTTATCTGATTTAGTAGCGTATTGGCAAACGTGTCCATTTTACGGAGAAAAGGAGATTTTATTTTAAAATCACCGGAAGTTACGTGACTGTTCTAGTCAACCAATATTGCAACTCGTCAACATAAATAAATTGCAAAGTATGAATATGTATGATACTTCAGCTTCGTACGACGTCCAACACACACATATGGATAATAAAAACACTGTACTGTGGCCTACCATAGGTCACTCATGCAAAACTACAATACATCTTACCACAAACAATGGTCTCCGCTTAACATAGTCACATTGGGCCGGAGTAATCTGATTATATCAAACGGCAAATTCTTTGAAAGGAAGTTCCGAAACGATTTACTGAGAATGAAGTGACTGCACGTGACACGGTTCGGCTGTATTTCGTCTATGCTGAATTTCATAAATTTGTATTCTCAGACGACAACTTTTTTGTCATCTGTCGTTAAGCTCGACCGGCTTATATAATAAGATATATTTAATACGCGAACTTAACGGGGCCGCCTCCGACTATGTGCATGACGGAGGCAGATCGTTGAAAGTGAGTGATCCGCTAAATTAGTTGAAAGTGATCTCGGCAAACAACAAGCAGGAGGTAGAACCACGTGCATCTCGCACGCGTGGGTTATAACACGCGGGGGTAATAACACGACAGGGGCGTGCAATCATCGACCCCTTTTATTGTGACACTTAAAACGAACGCCAAGGGCAATATGGGTGACAATATAAAGCTTGCATTATTGAATGCAATACTCTGCGTAAAATATACGTCTGTATATCTTGGCACAAGTGGACAGAAATAGTTACGTCCATCACGCATTAATTAAAAACCTAATTAAGGTTAAGTGTAACATTACACAATCGCTGCATGTAAGACACAACCCTTACTGTTCATGTACGATATAATACACGACGTATATGCACTGGACCATTTATTCCCAAAGTACTGAAAAAGAGGGGAGACCGGGGCAAGTTGTTACAATGTTCAGTTAAAGTCACTTTTAGTGAAGATGCATTATTTCTATCAACGCATACATTAAATGTATTATTCGTGTTAATAATATGTACCATGCCGTTGATGTTCCCTATTATAGTTAGGTAGATGTGCGAAGTTTCCCAGACGCGGTCGACTGTAACAACTTGCCCCGTAAACGTACAACAGCAATGAGTGCGTGGATCGCAACGCAAGTGTCACTCGTACATGCTACTTTTATTACATTAATTGGAATATACACACTTATACATCTCATACACACTTATACATCTCATACACACTTATACATCTCATACACACTTATACATCTCATACACACTTATACATCTCATACACACTTATACATCTCATACACACTTATACATCTCATGCACACTTATACATCTCATACACACTTATACATCTCATACACACTTATACATCTCATACACACTTATACATCTCATACACACTTATACATCTCATACACACTTATACATCTCATGCACACTTATACATCTCATACACACTTATACATCTCATGCACACTTATACATCTCATGCACACTTATACATCTCATACACACTTATACATCTCATGCACACTTATACATCTCATACACACTTATACATCTTATACACACTTATACATTTCATACACACTTATACATCTCATGCACACTTATACATCTCATACACACTTATACATCTCATACACACTTATACATCTCATGCACACTTATACATCTCATGCACACTTATACATCTCATACACACTTATACATCTCATGCACACTTATACATCTCATACACACTTATACATCTCATACACACTTATACATCTCATGCACACTTATACATCTCATACACACTTATACATCTCATGCACACTTATACATCTCATGCACACTTATACATCTAATGCACACTTATACATCTCATGCACACTTATACATCTCATGCACACTTATACATCTCATACACAGTGGGCATAACAATGTAGGTGTTCATAGCTTCATATATTAAACTTGTCATTTTTAGTTACCAAAGGGCACTAATTCCCCGGATTCTTACATAATAAACAATTGTAAATGTAATATAAATTGTTGAATATAGTATGAAATAGTGAATATATATATATATATATATATATATATATATATATATATATATATATATATATATATATATATATATATATATATATATATATATATATATATATATATATATATATATATATATATATATATATATATTCTCTACATAATTTCGCGGGCCGGGCCGGGCCTGGGCCTACATATTGCGGGCCCGGCCGGGCCTGGGCTTAAACAAATTTAAACACATCAGGCTTGGGCCGGGCCTGGGCCTAGTGTGAGCGGGCCGGGCTGGGCTTGGGCTGGGCCTGGACATAAAAAAATATTCATACAAAACCCATATTATTATTTTTATTATTAATAAAAACTTATCATAAATTGTAATTCCGGTTAATGAATGCTTAAAATTATTTCTTTAGTATTATATTATTGCAAATTGAGACCTTGCGTGGAATTATGAATGACACTAGTGCTTTATATCTTTTCAACAATGGGACTTCTATGGTATCATTTTAATAATGTGCATTCTTTTAATAGAGACATTTCATATAAAATATATACATAGTCGCATGCCCATATCTTTGTATTGTAACTCTTTAAACATGTACTGACTTTCCAAGACACTGTGAATGGAGTAGTGGCACTTGTTTCACTGGCTTCATCACAGTTAATGCATGTTTCCCATCATTCTTCTTCAGCTCAAACTTAACTTCCTATCCTTTAATCCGTGATGTCTAGTCTCTGTAAACCGCAAATTTTTAGCATGAATGTACCCTTTTGCATAGATCTAATGACCCCATACCAGGCCACTTAAGTTCACCTGGCTGGAAGCAGCCAGCCCCAAATGTTTACATTAGACATATTTGCAGAGGTAATCAAGCCATGATTAACCATCAACTTAATCACCCTTTGACCAAACCAGTGGACATTCTATTGTTTAGGTCTTCCTTCCAAACATTGCCCGCCTGAATGACCAGCCCACTGGCCACTGCCCACAGCCCAGTAGTGCCAGTACCCAGTAGTCCAGTACCCACCCCAGTTGGTAATTGGTATTTTTAAATTGTGTGAACTAATGACTACAATTTAGTATCTACAATTTCCCCAGAACTGATTCATTCACACTTGTATTAATTCACACATGTCTCAACCTGATCTGTCCCAGGCTAGTGACTGCAGGCCTGCTGGAAATGCCACTGGGTGTCAGTGCCAGTGGGTGACATATAGTAGTAGCTAGTACTAGCTACTAGCTAGACACTACTAAACAACAGCTGACATTACTATTTCAGTAGTAAACATTATACAATGTTCATATATTATATTGGGCCTAAAATGTAGGCTTGTGACGGGCCGGGCTTGAAAAATTGCTGCGGGCTTGGGCCGGGCATGGACTCTAACTGCTAATTGCGGGCCGGGCTTGGGTTCAAATTATAGGCCCGCGCATGGCACTAATATATATATATATATATATATATATATATATATATATATATATATATATATATATATATATATATATATATATATATATATATATATATATATATATATATATATATATATATATATATATATATATATATATATATATATATATATATATATATATATATATTAAATGCTACACACACGTACACCCTCACACATTTCAGTGAATCGTTTATTAGTTGCTCAAATAGGACTGTGCCATTATTAAGCAAGATTGCCCTCCAAGACAAAACACCCAGACGGCAAGTGGACAAGGAAGTCATTGGCTAATCGAGCGTCCATCAATTGTTCATCTATGTATAACCCGCCCTTCTGAGATTTGTGTCAATTTTGTTTTTAAACATATTCACGCTGCTTGCATTTACAGTACTGGTTATAAACTAATACGCTAGGCGTCACGTGTGAAACAAAGCGTCCAGACGTCGTGATTAAATACAATATGTCTCTATTAATGGTACACGTTCAACTTGCCTAAATATAGCATGTGGTGTACCACAATGTTCTATATTAGGACCAATTTTATTTATCCTGTATATTAAACGCATACAGAGGAGAGCAACTAAAATTATTCCAGAACTGAGAGACCTTAGTTATGAAGAACGCCTGAAAGAATGTGGTTTAACAACTCTAGAGACAAGGAGGTTAAGATGAGATCAGATTGAAGTTTTTAAGATATTGAATGGGTATGAAAATATTGATAGAAATATGTTTTTCTCTCTCAAGAAAGTTGGCAGGACTAGAGGACATGAGGTAAAGTTAGTAAAGTATCAGTGTAGATTGGATATCAGGAAGCACTCATTCTCACAGAGGACAGTAAATGAATGGAACAAATTATCTACGGATTGCATAACCGGTAGCAGCGGTTTTTGTCATAAAAACAAGTTGGACACATATCTCAGGAGGGCGGGTTACACGTAGATGAACACTGATGGACTCTCAATAAGCCAATGGTTGCCTTGTCCACTTGCCATCTGGGCCTTTGGCTTGGATGGCAATCTTGTTAAACCTTGTTAAATTAATGACATGTGTAAAGTATCACCTATGACGAAATGTGTGATATTTGCTGATGACGCAAACTTCTTGTACACAAGTGTATCAGAAATATATAAAACTATATTAAAACAATTTCATAAATTAAGAATATGGTTTAATGCAAATAAACTGTCTTTAATTGTTGCAAAAATTAATAAGTAATGTCGGTGTCGGTGTCGGTGTCGGTGTCGGTGTCGGTGTCGGTGTCGGTGTCGGTGTCGGTATCGGTGTCGTGTGCTGTGCTGTGGTGTGCTGTGGTGTGGTGTGTGTGTTTTCATAAAACGACTCTGTAACAACTTACTAGCCTCGGTCTCCCCTACATGTTTAGACATCAGCGAACTGGATTTGCAATAGACAAATGAGTTTTATTATAAAATCATGTTTTATAGTATAAACTACAGAAGTTTATCTATATTTTAACAACTTGACTGCTCAAATGTGTTTGAGTGAACCACAATTTTCAAATACAAGTTGATCGTTATCTGTTTACGAATATCGGCCTTGCTGTTCAGCATGCAACATGATATTCGGGTTGAAACATTCAAATTAATCAAATAACGGTCAAACTATGTTAACGCACTTGAGCGGTCAAGATGTTGGAACAGACATAGTTTATACTATACAACATGATACGATAAAAACCATCAGAATATGTACCTTTAATACAAATTGCATTCATTTGTTAAAATCATCGGAAGGATTTACCTTGATCGTTAGCTTGGGTAACTCACGACTGTTTGAATAGCGTTATCTTACATTATATGATGACATCTGCGGCTGAGGACAAAGGAAGGCGGCGTGCGATTTTTTCTACCGACATGAATAAATAGAACACACGTTAGTAAAACGCTCTAGTCTATAGGGGAATGATTAATGATGTAACTCTGTTTCTACCCTATATGCGATGCCTTTGGTGCAAGGATCGTAACCACCTTTGCCCTTCTACGTCAATCTCAATTTGGCCGATCCGATATAAATAGTTTGTCCTATGATTTCATAAAAACTAAATAACACATTTGAAGAAACGAGTTGGCGCACATTTCGTCATCGGTACTAGATAGGTTCGATTTTTCGCAAAATTAGTCTGAAATGAGACGAGCGAAAAAACCGAATTGTAAAGTCAGCTTTAAGTATTTTCTGCAAAATCATTCGCATTCCACTCACACAACGCCCGCAGCGGGTCTGCGGTACTGTAGCACCACGAACCCCGCCTGAGTGGTCCGCCTCGGTAGCCGCTGACTTTGCACCGGCTGGCAGCGAGCGAGCAAGCGGCAAAAGGTCGGCTCGCAACTCATATTTTCGAACATCATAAATCAAAACGTTATCCGGCTGACGCCTAGTGAAACAAATCGAAATGACGAGAGACGGTTTCCATCTGGGCTCGAGTCGACGGGACGGGGCCGCCTGTTGCCGGGCATCAAGCGACGAGGGGGTTACGGTGTCTCCCCGGGGGTCCATGCCACACCCGATACGACTTCTGACGACCACGAGGCCAGGGTGACGGAAGCCCGCTGTCGATGCGGCCGAACCTCCCCCGTCCACAGACCGTCAACACGACCCTGTGTAGGACACAGGCGGCAGTTGGATTTCTCGTTCGCTGTTGACGAGTCAAAACACTGAAAGTCCATTTACGTGCGCTAAAAGTTTCATTGACACATATCCAGGGGTCAGACCACAGCAGATTGCATTGGTGGTCATGTTAACGTTTTGTCTGATTATAAGAAAACCTGACCATCAAAAATTCTGCAAATTTTTCACAGCAACTGCCATCATCTCACTGACGGGCTCACAAGCTTTTATCAAAATCACATACATCCAGCTCTTTTAAAAACGCCCCCACGTGCGATGCCCGTCAATATTTACAAAAATAGCCATGTATTCATGCGCCCACGTGGCCCATAGCAGAAAAATTCCCATAAATCCCTCCGCCAGTTAAACTCTAAAAAAAATGCACTGTTTCACAGCCAATAGCTTCTATAAACAAACCTGTGAATATTCCTGCTCAAAGGCACTCATGTCACATAATTTTAATTTATTAAGTTCCCATTTTACAATTTCATACGCCCTACATTCGTGTGAAACAATAAACAAGAAGGTCAAATGTGGTCTTACCCCTTCAACTGACCACACGGTGCAGAACAAACTGGACGTCCACTGTGCTGACTCTTCAACAACCACGTGACATGGTAACGTTGTAATTGATTGTAAGAAAATGTGACTATCAAAATGTTCATGGCATCCACTGTCAGTATGTTATCAATGTGCTGAACAAGTTTGATAAACATCACATACCTCCAGCTCTTGTAATCGTGTTGCAAACGCGCATGCCTTCAAAATTAGCAGTTTTCGTAAAACAATAATACTCCTTCCGGTGTTTGCAGAACATCACCACCATAATATATAAACGTCTTCAAATCCGCTTCATACTGCAATACCTCATTGCCGCAAGCCCGACATTTAAAATACACCAACCTAGCTAGCTGAATACAGTTGCCAAATAAAATCAGTGAAATCGGCGACTGTTTAGACACTATACTTGTGGCAGCTTAACTGTGGCCTGACCCCGCAGCGGTAACGCGACCCTATCTACCTCGTTGTGCGAGAACACGGTGTGAATTCTAATGATGTCCCTCCTAACTGCAAGCAATTTATCTCGTACACCGATCCTGCCGTCTGCTGATTGCTTCACTCGCAGGTGTGCCCGTCTCTCCTCGCTCCATTACCAGCCCCCACTCTCGCGCGTGTAGATCGGTCTCTATGAACGGCATTAGTGTTTCCTTGCGACCGCGTCACATTTCTCCCTTTAGCACACCGACCCCACGTTAAAAGCCGTTGGTCCCTTCTACCTGGTGTCTATGCCAAGGGAAGCAAATCATCCCAGACAGGGAAATTAAAAAAACCTGTCGTGGACATACCGAGCAGGTGGTCTCCATCTGCAAAAACAATTGGTTTTCTGGGAAGTATTCAGCCGTGTTGTAATACATACACTAAAGTCTTTGGGTTTCACAATTAGACCATTGTACAGTATACGGAAGAGTTTTCGCACATCACGAAAGACGTAAATACATACACAGTTTAGTGACACCGTCAGTTGGCGCCACCTGGGTGACAAGTCGAGGTGACGTCAATAAGCCTTGCTTTGAATAAGCCGCGGGCGTCTATTGCACTTCTTACGTATGCACGCGCGATCGTTCTTAATTTTGCGGAACATGAGCAAATCTGGCCGCAGGAGATTTGTTTACCCTGAGCAGACAATATACGAGGCGACACTTCCGAGTAACCCAGTATCCCCGCTAATCTCACATCCGGGCTCTATCTTTTGAAGATGTAACTGACGGTGGTCGGAGGTTAGTGGCGGTCATGCAAGATGTGTACGGAGGTAACATGCGTGTGGGTGCGTGCGTGCTTGCGTGCGGGTATGTATGTATGTATGTATGTATGTATGTATGTATGTATGTATGTATGTATGTATGTATGTATGTATGTATGTATGCATGTAAGCACGCACGCACGCACGCACGCACGCACGCACGCACGCACGCACGCACGCACGCACGCACGCACGCACGCACACACACACACACACACACACACACACGCACTTACACACGCACATACGCACACATGCACGCACTTGTTTACTTTCGCGTCATTCGCTCTCGCTCAAACAATATAAATATCACATATTATATAAATATATATATAAATATCACATATTATATAAATATATATATAAATATGGGTACACAGTTGCAATATTTTCCCAACTTGTAGCGAGGAAAAAACGTACACGAGAAGGAACATTTAAATATTTGAAAACTGAGAGTTTAAAAAAAAACAGAATGTTTACGGCATGCTCACTAATTTCGCAAGCTGGGATAATTCAGGTTACATCGGATACGTCAATCCGAGGTTCTCTGCGGAGAAATCAGGCGGCATTGCTCGTTCCTGTCAGCTTCAATGCGCAATAAAACCACTTCAACCGTCCGATTAGACACGCGAAACTCCAAAGCACCGACATCGCCGTCAGACAATGCGACATTCGATGCCTTTTTTGTGGCATTTGGGTTCAATAAAAGGCGAATCGCGATGCATGCTGGGTAGATCACGTGGGATGTTGCAGCAGATCGGCTGGCCAGGAGCGGTTGGGTTACGTGGGATTAGACTCGATGTAACTGCAGCAAACCGCGATGTTATAACGGGAATGAGACATGTTGCGCAATTTCAATATCGCGACAATGTTATACCTTTTCATTCTGGTGAAGTTAATGACTCCGTATAACATTGCTCCAGATTTGTTCGTTTATTAGACAAGGCCGTACTTGGACACTGGTCAACGACTTTGTGTAGACGACACTTCAACAGC
Source organism: Lamellibrachia columna (assembly GCA_963662155.1). NCBI lineage: Eukaryota > Metazoa > Annelida > Polychaeta > Sabellida > Siboglinidae > Lamellibrachia > Lamellibrachia columna. The sequence goes on from OY759273.1 coordinate 9,883,440, forward strand.
TAGCGAACAGCAGGTCGCACGTCGCAAATTGGAAGATCAAGTGACCGTTCTTTGGGCATCGATCAACAAACACAAATCGACGACCAGTATTATGGCCAGTCTCACCCGGACTGCAGGGGTAAAGAGGAGAGCAATAGCACCCTCTTGGGGGTCTTGTCATACCGGGTCACCGAGCTCCCTGATATCCCAGTGGCCTCTCGCTATATGGACTCCCGATGCACGGAGCAACCGCTATAAGTGGACACCGTTGAACCCCCGTTCTGTCCCACACCAGCCTGGGACTTGTGGATGTAAGGAACGTTGGATTTATGGAACTGTTTGCCCACATCTAAACATGTTCCATATAGCCAGATTCCGTTGTAATATAATTATAATAACATTACTCCTTGCACGCACGCACGCACGCACGCACGCACGCACGCACGCACGCACGCACGCACGCACGCACGCACGCACGCACGCACGCACGCACGCACGCACGCACGCACGCACGCACGCACGCACGCACGCACGCACGCACGCACGCACGCACGCACATCAAACATAATATATCATATTAATTGTTGCCTGTTCTTCCTATAGGCGCGTGACTTTTGATCCTATTCAGTCTCTAGAAATACACCTGG
>OY759273.1:9889065-10006565 GCA_963662155.1 Lamellibrachia columna
TCGACATTACCGCTTCCCATTATTTTCTTAACACATTTTACCAAATCAATCTTCGAAATAATTTTGAAATCGGCTTATTGTGAACTGTTTATCTTAACCAAACACGTCCCGTGTGTCAATCCTCTATAGTGCTTTTCGGGTAATATTTGTCCTCTTACGTTTTGTTGCATTTACCGTATAACATACAATGAAAAAGGACATAAAATAGTTTAGTTATAGTCTCGACCACCCGGGCAAATACATATACATTCACGTTTTTAAACTTATGAACACATTATAAAATCAATGCACTTTAATTAGGCTGACAACAAACAATTAAATTATATTTATACATTTGTTGTAAAAACAAGCACGTCACGTGATTAGTTTTCGTCGCTGGTGTTTGAAATGACTTCAGTTAATGCGACACGTTAGAAACGACATTCGTTTGTTCCGGCGCGTACAATAATGGAGCGAAACCGACCACACGACACCCAAGACGACTTATAGTTGTCCGTGTCGCGTAATTTTGGCACTTTTTGGGCACAATGCGTTTTCGCGAATGCGAACAGATGATTTTGGAATGTCGGCACACTGCCTGCGTCGAGTGAACCGAAATCTCGACTAGTGCCACAGTACACGCTTTAGAATTTCAACTGCATTCGTAAGCTCTTCCGAACGATTGTTAATATATATATTGTAGTAGCCGGATTATGTATGTACAAGTTGTTAGCTGCCATGTAAGTGTTTAGTTTACTGAAATGCTATTGGCATGTGCGACCAGAGCCGGTCAGTGATGCGTGGAGCTTCGTTCACGCATGGGTGAACACGACTCGTCGCGACTGGAAATGTCCCAACAACTTTGTTTACAGTGTCCCAAATCCTGTACGAAACCGAGAAATACCATCGACGCAGTCGAGATTGACGAAAAACACGAACTAATCCGGCCAAAAAGCAAGTGGATTTCGCAAGAGACAAACAGACAGAAACCGTCGCCAGCGCTCGTCATTTCGATGGCGGCCATTTTTAAAGAAAACATTCTACATTAATTGGCGATGAGTACGTGATTTCGCATACATTTTGTGAGCAGCATTTCGTACATTTCACGATTGATAGGAACACAATGGGTCTGTTCACCGGGCATATTTGACGACAATCATGACAATAGTAACACATGACAACAATGACAACGAAGTTCTTGCAGACACGCGTACAAGACGCGCTTGCCGCGCGACTCCCGGCATTCCTAGACGCTTACGGCAACGTTGTTTTAAATCGCTTCCACTATTATGTACATAACGTATAGGGCGCGTTGCGCGCATGCTCAAAGCGATGTGAAAAAAAGTAGCACGTGTTAGCAGCTATAGTGTTATCGTGTTATCATACAGCGAAGTAATGTGTTTAATACCAGACACACGCACGCGCGAGCACACGTAACACACACTTAATGTGGTTTTGAACCAACACATTTACACAAGAAACGACAACAATCACGTACAAACTCACACGGCGACAACACGGCAACTTTGCTTTCAGCGGAACGTTGTAGCGCTAGCTTTGTGTCTTCGGAAGACGCAGCCGTCCCACCACAACATAGTTCACTGTGACCGCAGCCCGACGGAATACTCCCCCATTTGTAATCGCGCTGCCTTTGTTTAGGCGGCGCATACTGCGGGGCAACTCAACCGGAGACGTTCCGTTGCGACAAACCGCCACGCCTCACGTCGACGCTAAAACGTCGGCACGGCGCAGGAACTAAAGAACCAGCGGACGTCAGTGTGGACGAGTGCTACTCCGCGCTGCGGGGGCTACAGTAGCGGCATGTAGCGGCCGTGGGGTTACTGTAGCGGCATGTAGCAGCCGTGGGGTTACTGTAGCGGCATGTAGGGCCAGTTGAACGAGCCGCCACTCAGTAGCATGTCTCGGATGAGCGTCTCTATGGGAGTCTTGCCGACGAGCCGGACAAAGAAGAGCTGTTCAATGACCTGCGAGCTGACGAGACGGAGAGACGGCAGGCGCAGCAGCAGCTTGCCGAAGCGGGTCGGCTGGTTCGGGTACTGACTCCGGACGTACTCCTCAAGCGCACACTGGGCTTTCTCCTGCAGACACTCCACGTTGTTCACGTCCGACAGGCCGCACGCGTCTGTAACACAGAGACGACGTTATAGCAGTGTATTACATCAGCGTGTTGTATTCAATGTTATGATAGTCAGGAAAGAATTAAATAATAATAATAATAATAGTAATAATAATCATATTTTTATTTATTATTATTATTATTATTACGATTATTATTATGATTATTATCATTATCATCGCGATTACTATTACTGTTATTATTATTATTATTTTATGACAGACAGATGATGTTAGAGTAGCATGTGACAGAAAGACGTCATTAGAGCATTAGAACAGGTGTTAAAAGATGTGTCCCAAAATAGAGCGTATGTGACAAGTCGGTAGTAGCCATGTTGACGTTATGCACGACAGCATAGAAAGGCATCCCTCAAAAACTCAAAAACGTCATGACGTCCATTGATGACAAGTTGCCGACATAAACCAGTTTCGACAAAATAAAAATTAATTCGGCGTCATCGCCGTTTCATCAAAAGACCGCCATTTCAAACGTACCAACTTTCTTGGCTGGATAACATATTACGAATCGAATAAAATAACTAAAATCGGCTGGTTGACTTGCGAATTGTTGAGCTCTATGAGAAGTGTGATTGCGGTCAGTCCTGACAGCCCGGAGGCCAACGGTTTGACTCCAGGAATCTTTTCCTTGTGGTAATCGGGCCCGCGCGCCGCTGACTACGTCTAAAACGAACAGTCGCTACAGCCAGCCGTCCGTTCACGGGTCCACGGCCGTGTTTATGTTTCCGTCCAAACTGGCCGATTTTCACACACGCGCTTTGTGGCCGGTGGCCGCATTCCGGTCATATCAATGCGTCGTTTACTCAGAAGCAAAAAGCCACCGTACAAACGAATTTCGTGTCTCACAAATATACACGTGCGTAGCTGTAACCGTAGATGCTAGGAACCGAAAGATTGAAAGAAGCTGTCCAAAAGGGTTATGTTCTGTGTGTAGTGTACGGTATATAACTAATAATTACTATTCATCAATTCCAAAGACAGCTCGTGCAAATTGTCACCCTTGTCTAACAAGAAAAACACACAAATGTCAGGTAGTTCATCTTCTGAATTTTGTTTCTAATTTACGGAGTTGTTTTTGAAATTCGACTAGTCGACATCACGTATGGTGACGTCCGGTGAAATTGAGGCATTTACGGGATATACGGACCATGATATCCTCAAAATGGTGCACATGACATAAATATAATTACTACCTTACTTGCTACGTAATCAGAACCCCGCACACGAGTTCTGTTTGGTGTACTTAATGTACGAAAAAGTGGTACAAAAACAAATTATATGGATCAAGAAAAAAACACAGTTGACAGCAGAGCAAACGTGATATATCGAGTGTGTTTTCTTCTGTTTAATTTACGACATTACCCGAGTGTTAATGTGTTCTAAGTGCAATAATGGTGAAAAACAGCCAACAAATACGTTGTGGTGGGAAAACTCAGACGTTCTGTAGTGTTAATAGCAATGTTGCCTAATATATCTACAATGTATGCGTTTTGACACATAAATATGTCGTTTCCTTGGATTTGCACAAACATGCACATAGACCACTCAAATACGCTAGGTAAAGATATAAATACCGTTGCGTAATAAAAACAATTGTATCTAGAGCCTAATTATATAGGCACACGAGGCGTAAGTGACGATAAAGTATTGTACAAGGCCGTCTCGACTGATTTAACGACCGGTAATAACAATGATATATGATAGGATGACGAGGTAAAACACACCAGTCATTTAATATATTGGCGTCAACAAAGCTGATTCCATGAGTCATATGAATGATTCTCGTGTAATATGACCGTGAAACTTGGCTTGATAAATGTTGACCCAGTTCATTGTCGAATCGGGTAGGTAACCTAACGAGGTCAACCTGGAGGACCCGGTCCGACCCCCGACCGATCTACCCTCTTGACCCGGCGCTCGTGTCAACGGAATCAAAGGCTCGGTCGCGGCGTCCGGTCAATTGATCATGTTATTAGTGTCTAACCACGCAACACTACTTCCTTCTTCATTCCCCTCCTCTGTTTTAGCCCAAACTGGTCACGACGCCAGTGTCTCTGTCGGTCATTCCCTCAAAGAACCAAGATATCCTATCAGACAAGGAAGCTCAAGGAAAACATTGATTACACCCCTTTAACATATACACCCCATTCCACAATCACCAACTTCCTAAACCACCTTAAAGACCTCCTGCAGTGAAATTACAACAAAGACATTCGAGGCAGCTTATAGTTTGGGAAGAAAACAAATCATTTCGCGTACCCTTTAAATACCCCTTTCTCATCCTAGCCACTCAGTTTACCCGCAGCCAATAGCCTCCTGCGCTATCTCCAGCAACACAAACTGTACGCACTCCCCGCCTATTCTCCAGCAACACAAACTGTACGCACTCCCCGCCTATTCTCCAGCAACACAAACTGTACGCACTCCCCGCCTATTCTCCAGCAACACAAACTGTACGCACTCCCCGCCTATTCTCCAGCAACACAAACTGTACGCACTCCCCGCCTATTCTCCAGCAACACAAACTGTACGCACTCCCCGCCTATTCTCCAGCAACACAAACTGTACGCACTCCCCGCCTATTCTCCAGCAACACAAACTGTACGCACTCCCCGCCTATTCTCCAGCAACACAAACTGTACGCACTCCCCGCCTATTCTCCAGCAACACAAACTGTACACACTCCCCGCCTATTCTCCAGCAACACAAACTGTACGCACTCCCCGCCTATTCTCCAGCAACACAAACTGTACGCACTCCCCGCCTATTCTCCAGCAACACAAACTGTACACACTCCCCGCCTATTCTCCAGCAACACAAACTGTACGCACTCCCCGCCTATTCTCCAGCAACACAAACTGTACGCACTCCCCGCCTATTCTCCAGCAACACAAACTGTACGCACTCCCCGCCTATTCTCCAGCAACACAAACTGTACGCACTCCCCGCCTATTCTCCAGCAACACAAACTGTACGCACTCCCCGCCTATTCTCCAGCAACACAAACTGTACGCACTCCCCGCCTATTCTCCAGCAACACAAACTGTACGCACTCCCCGCCTATTCTCCAGCAACACAAACTGTACGCACTCCCCGCCTATTCTCCAGCAACACAAACTGTACGCACTCCCCGCCTATTCTCCAGCAACACAAACTGTACGCACTCCCCGCCTATTCTCCAGCAACACAAACTGTACGCACTCCCCGCCTATTCTCCAGCAACACAAACTGTACGCACTCCCCGCCTATGCCTGATTTAATAGCGAACTCTCCCGTTCCATCGAGCAAAGTTGATAACATGACCGCTTAGTAAGGCGCAACCCAACCTTCCCGCATCCGGCTCGCTCCCCTCCCCACAGCTCCCAAGTCGGGCCCTAATCTACTCTTTCCTGTAGGCATTGACAACCAGGGCGGATCCAACGAGCGCGGCAGTAGCTATAGGGGTAAGACCACAGTTGACCTTCCTGTTTATTGTTTCACACGAATGTAGGGCGTATTAAATTGCGATATGTGAATTTAAAGAATTCATATGATGTGACATAAGTGCAATTGAGCAGGCATATTCACAGGTTTGTTTGTAGAAGCTATTGGCTGTGAAATGGAGCATTTTTTTGAGAGTTTAAAAGGCGGAGGGATTTATGGGAATTTTTCTGCTATGGGCCACGTGGGCGCATAAATACAAGGCTATTTTTGTCAAAATTGATGGGCATCGCACGTCGGGGCGTTTTAAAAGAGCTGGAGGTATGTGATTATGATAAAACTTGGTCAGCATGTCAATGAGATGATGGCAGATGCTGTGAAAAAGTTTCAGAATTTTTAGTGGTCACGTTTTCTTATAATCTAACAAAACGTTAACATGGCCACCAATGCAATTTTCAACTGTGGTCTGACTCCAAATAGACGGAAGTCGGGGTCACAAACACGGTTATAAAATGTTGATATGCTTATGTTTTGGTCGTTGTTATTAGCTTAATTGTGGATATTACACGTAATTTGGATGAAATTATTAGTTTGTTATAACAAATTTCTTATAATTTTTATAATTTGCAATTATGATAATATAATTAGGGCTCATATTTTGGAAAATAAATAAATAAATAAAAACGGTTGCTAACCTGTCCCATGTTGTGTGTGTTTGACTTAGACAATTGTCGGTGTCAGACTGGATAATATTATATTATTATATGTTTGTTATAGATTCCATCTAGTGAACAAGATCATTACTGGTTAAACGCCGCTACTATTTAAACTGTTTAACAGTCTCCCTTAGGAGGTGTCTTATAACCGATCTACTAAATATAAAACATGTCAAATAAATGTACATTTTAGTTTTGTACTATAACGTTTGATGTGCACGAGCTGATATATTGCGCAAGTTGATGTTTAATATGATATTTCATTGCTAATAAATACAATTTTTTTATTTTTCATATGCTAAAATAGCATTATAGAACTTGTGGTAAGCTAAAAGTGTACAATAAGCAATTTTTAATATCAACAATAACTGTTGCCTTTCCAAAATGTCTGCTCACCACATATCAATATCAATTTCATGTTGTGTGCAGTACTTTGCAACCCTAACCGTAGCTAACCCCATCTTTAGCTAACCACATGCCTGGCTAACCCCATCTCTAGCTAACCCCATCCCTAGCTAACCATAACTCTGAAGTGGTTAACATAAGATATAATCATTCCCATAGACACAGGTTGATAGGAAAAGTGAACAGTTTGCTTGGAAAAGGCAGAGAGCAGTAGCAATCACGAACATCATGATACAGATCGGATGCCAAAATGGAAAGTTTGCGAAAATTAGGGGGTATGACATAAGTATGTGACGGAACAGGTAACCATTTTGGACTAGAGCGATCATTGGTGATATTTGTCTTGTGGCCCAGTGCGTTAGCAACATTGTGCATCCGGCTCGCTCCCCTCCCCACAGCTCCCAAGTCGGGCCCTAATCTACTCTTTCCTGTAGGCATTGACAACCAGGGCGGATCCAACGAGCGCGGCAGTAGCTATACCGACGGGGTTGCAACTGGTAACCCGACTGAAATAACGGGCGCCTGCAGTCGTCTCGTTAAACCTATTAGTGTGCGGTCTTGCGAGAGGGTGTTCGTTTTCATTCATTTCGTTTTCCCAAGTGCAGAATTCAAACTGAGAAAACAATCTTTTGTCCTATGTAATAGCGGCGCGTTCTTGTCACGAGTTAGCCACTTCTAGCGTGATCGTTAGTTTTATTCGACACGTGTGCCTTCAGGCACTGTGCGGAGCTCATTATCAAAAAGGTGGTGGTTTATAACAGCAACATATATCTATATATAGCGACAGTCACATGGACGTCAGACGGAAATATGTGTGTGCGTGCGTACGTGCGTGCGTGCGTACGTGTGTAATATTATGCCATTGTCGATGTTTCAACAACTTCTACGTGACCTACTTGGCGACAAGTACACCTATAAACCTATCCTTTACTACACGCATCTGGAGAGAGCGTTTTCTGCTATGACACGTGATCATTCCCCTATGCAATGTATCACTTGAGAATTAGTCACCACCGACGTAATCCCGTTAGCGGACGTCGGAATGATCCATGATATGGAAACGAGTCATTTGCGGACGACAGATCTTCTACACTGACATGGACTTTTATCGTCAACACGGATGCGGAATCAGACAAGAGCATGATTAAAGAGTACGCGAAGGTATTGCTTTACCAAATGATAAGATTTGTCCGCGAGACGTGATAGCGAACAATTCAATGACTCGTGACATTTATACACTAGTAGGACACCATCCAGATAACATTATTGTACATACCTTTTTAAAGGGTGTGTTTTAAATGTGTATAAAACAAGATCGCACCAGGGTTGACACAAAGGGAGGCGTCCAAATATTAGGATTGTTTATATTTGTTGGTTGTTTATATATTAAAAATAAGTATGGCTATGTCTTAATTCAGATATATGTGTGAATGCATCAAATTTGTAATACTTCATTAATAATAATTACCAGTAACAATATCCAATTTGCTAAAAACAAATCTCAACATTTCAAAGTCATAATAATGCCATGCTCTTTAGACATCTCATGGTTTATATAATAGTCTGTTTACATAGTCAGACTAAATATGTCTGAATTCAGACCACGTTATGTCAATCCATCAGATTTGAAATACTTCATTAATAATAATTACCAGTAACAATATCCAATTTGGTAACGTGGCAAATACTCTAATGGCAAAGTATAATGCTAACACACATTCTTAAAATAAATGCATTAGTTTGGATCGCTAATTAACAGTTATTCACAATGTATTACAAATTTGTGACGTTGATGTGTATGGAGTTATCGATTTGTTTGTTCTGAACACTTTCAGTATAACTTACAGATTAATCGAATGACGGGTTGAATATATTCCGATGCACTAGATAAGAACGCAAAATCTAGGATATCAACGTGGAAGAGTAATGAAGCGTCGTGGAAAAGATAATTAATGTTACGGAATATAATTTAGAGACAGCGAGTAAAATGGACAAAATATGACAAGTAAAACAGACGCGCGAAGACCGAGCGTCCACAACCGAATGATAGAACTAGTGTTTGTTCTACAGAAACGAACAGGGACACTGAATACATATTTTACCAGTAATTACAAACCAAATATTGCACTATGTCGCGTAACGATTAAGACTTTAAATTATCGCGTAAATAAAACTTCCTCGTCTTGGGGTTGCTCGGGCCGGACTGAAACCATTCGAAACGGGTAAAACTGCGCAGTGGAAGACGCGCGACCGCTCCGAAGTATGTAAGCGTGACGTAATGTTGTTTAATTGTTCGTCGATAAAAGGTATTGTGCTTTGTGTAACAGAGATGACATTGTGGATGCATTTCATCTATTGTTTAAATACGACACTCACAGACACCGAAGAAGTATCTTTCTGCCTATATATTTTATTAATCACGAAAATGCTTTCAAACTGTTGCTCAACGCTCATATTTTAAATAAGCTAATAAGTATCTTTCTGCCTATATATTTTATTAATCACGAAAATGCTTTCAAGCTGTTGCTCATATTTTGAATAAGCTAATAAGAATTTATATAATTGGTATGTTCACTAGCATTGACTGTTCTTCTTTCTTAAACATCTTACGGGTACCGGCAAGTACTCTGAGTATTGTACCTTTATCTCCTACACCCATTGGAGAATAAATCCTGTCTTGTTTTGATTGCTAGCCTATCGTTTACTAGATACACGTTGCTACAAACCGAGCGCTACTTATTATGATAATGGTACCCACGTTATTTTATGTATATGAGCCAATATGGGTTTTCGCGCAAGCAACCATTTGATACCAATCGATTAAACATGCTTGCCTATATTATAACAGGATAAACCACTACCGGAATTGAAGTTGGCATAAAATGTGTTAAACAATGCACACTCCCGCGTATTGTTCGGCCCTGCGCATGCGTTAGGCATGCGCATTACGTGATCGTCAATTAATTCGCAACACACACACACACACACACACACACACACACACACACACACACACACACACACACACACACACACACACACACACACACACACACACACACACACACACACACACACACACACACACACACACACACACACACACACACACACACACACACACACACACACACACACACACACACACACACACACACACACACACACACACACACACACACACACACACACACACACACACACACACACACACACACACACACACACACACACACACACACACACACACACACACACACACACACACACACACACACACACACACACACACACACACACACACACACACACACACACACACACACACACACACACACACACACACACACACACACACACACACACACACACACACACACACACACACACACACACACACACACACACACACACACACACACACACACACACACACACACACGAATCGCTCAGCACGCTACTAGCATATGTTGTTAATTTATCACAGAAAATGGAGCAAAGTCGACGCGACTGGTGAAACTGAAATGACTATTCAGAGGCCCAATGTGTTTTTAGATAAGTTACCTTCCAGGCGGTTCAACTTGAATAGAGCGAAAGGTATTGCAATAAATTGTGCGTGACCATACTGCGTAACATCTCGACGTGGTCACAATATATCTAAGAGGGTGACAGCAGGTATTCACCGATGACCCAGTTACTGGTGCTTTGGAGGCACTGACAGAATATGTTGATATGCATATGACACGCTTGACAGTATTGGTGAAAACGTTTATCCTGAGGTGAACGACCTTTCGTAAATCAGCTTCTATCCAATTATTTCTTACTTTATGTATGCTTTTTTGTGTGCTCTTTAGTATGCTATTCTGTGTGCTATTGTGTGTGCTGTTCTGTGTGTCATTATATATATATGTATGTATGTATGTATGTATGTATGTATGTATGTATGTATGTATGTATGTATGTATGTATGTATGTATGTATGTATGTATGTATGTATGTATGTATGTATGTATGTATGTATGTATGTATGTATGTATGTATGTATGTATATATATATATATATATATATATATATATATATATATATATATATATATATATATATATATATATATATATATATATCAACATCAACAAGAACGATAACAATCTCTCCACACTGGCCTCTATGTATAGTTGTCAGCCGTTGGTTGTTATTTGATCGTCGTCTGAACTATTAATTATGTTTATACTGTTGAAGTAAGTCGTCATTTGCCCGCCTCCTGTTTTGTGGTTTTAGAATTTTTATTTCGTGATTTCCAAACTGTTCCTCAGCACACGTATCAAACATTGTAGCTGTCTTTCTATGAAGAACCTCTTCAGTTATGATGAGCTTTGTGCGTGAAACGCTTTGTCAATAAATTACCATATTAACTGTTTTTCGTCATACTAATTTATCCTATACCAGGCAGGTACTCGGACACACAGCTCAATGAACTGGGTGCAAGGGCAGTGAATGCAATTGCCCAAACTTCGAAACGGCAGCAAGACGATATGCATCCAGGACCGCTTGTTTGAGAGTTCTACGTTCTAACATAATGTGAATCCCGGACCGCTTGTTTGAGAGTTCTACGCTCTAACATATGTGAATCCCGGACCGCTTGTTTGAGAGTTCTACGCTCTAACATATGTGAATCCCGGACCGCTTGTTTGAGAGTTCTATGTTCTAACATATGTGAATCCCGGACCGCTTGTTTGACAGTTCTACGCTCTAACATATGTGAATCCCGGACCGCTTGTTTGACAGTTCTACGCTCTAACATACGTGCTGCTGCGTTTCATTAAAAGTACAACATGAAAGAAAATAAAAAGCAGAATAAAAATCAGTTTTGCAAAGCTAATTATCAAGGATTGTGCGATGAAAGTAAGATTGTTAGCGTACAGGTTAAACTGCAGAAAATGTTCTTTAGGTAAAATTTAATAAAATACCCCTTTATGGAGATCACCTCTAAGGAACGAGATGGATTAGATTAACATGAACGAAGATGAACAAGTAAACGAATTGACGACCTACAAAATACGCATTACTTGGCCGGACGAAGGACCGTAATCCTAATGTCACGATCCGTTAGAAGACAACTAAATTATCTTTTCCACGGCTTTCGTGTAGTAAAAGGGTTAATAAATTAGATCGGCTTTATTCTCAAGCCGACAGGGCCAACATAGAGGGCGCAATAAACATGTTTATAAATTATAAACTCGCTTAATAATAATACAGTCTCCTCTCGCGCGGTTGATCAACACTGATCAATAAATAATTAACCACGGTCACGGCTCGTACAAGAAAGTTTAAATTGAATCTAATTTAAATTTAGTACGGTTACTTGCTCCATAATCACCTTGACATTTGGCCAAACGGCATACGAGATTTCTCTTGATTCTGTTACAGCTAACGCTGATATCGGCGAACTTCTACAGACGATGTTAGCCCGCTGAAGTTCTCTCCGTAAGCACTGGCACTCGAGAATGGAGTGGTCTCCTCGACACCAGCAAGAGGTTATGGGGTATATCCCGGCCTACCAAGTCGTCTAACTACAATGGTACAACTTATGTACCTGGGTTGGAAGTAGAACTATGTGTCTTTTGGACAAGACACTCAAATCCTTGGATCCCTTCCAACTGGTCTTCTAATACAGAAGAAATAATCGACCCATTGCATTGATTGGCTTCTAATATCGCACCAAAATCCATCGAACAACAGCTACAACAAAAGTGTCGACGACGTCGCGCAGACAATTCTTCTAACCGAAGAACGCACGCACGCGCATAAACAAACTGACAACACCAAGACGAACGAGCGAGCGAAAAAGCGAAAGAGCGAACGGATGGGATGGCAAGAATTAAACAGAAGGAAACTCTTCCGGTTGTGCGTATCTTACTCCTCTCGCTTACTGTCTGGCATAATCATCGAGTTTACCCGAGAACCTGAGGGCCCGAAAACGACACTTGTACACACACGTGTCGCTTGCGTCGCGCGTGAACCCGATCAGACCCGACCACAGCCGACGTTGAGCGACTTCGCCAGCCGTCGCCCCGTGAATGGTGCCATTGTTGGTGACAGAGAAAGACGCCGAACAGCCTGCTTCACCAGTCGCTGCAATAACGACAGCTCAGACGAAAGACGATGTTATCGCGCTATGTTTGACATGAAAGTAACCACGTAAATTACAGTTGTTACGGCCGTATCTACTTGTTTACGTTGTTCCGCGCTGTCGCAAGCTTTACGTAACAGATCGTTTATAGCGAATATTTCCTAGGTAACCGCCAATTATTCCGACGACAAGTATCTGCGAAATTAATACAATTATTATTTTTTGGACTATGGAGATATCAGCGTGCCAGGCGCTACAACTGGATTGGTCGGCAAACACCGAGCACCAACGAGGTCCGGCTTTCGCTTCCGGGGAAAGGCGAGGGCACAGGCCGCCAAAAACGTGCTTTTTCGAAATTATTTGAAACAGGTCTTACTAAACTGCAATGACCTTTTATGATAAAACTGCAACAGTGTGTGACGTCTTTCGCGTAGTATGGCGGTTGATTTACCAACAATACAAACGAACTGTCAGTGAACAGGCCTACATACGCGACGAGGTTCATGCTTGTCGGTTTTAAGTTACAAGACGTCCTATCGGCTGATATCTGAGTCGGACCTTCAGCTAGAAAGGTTGAGTTTGTGCCCACGAGCACAGCGGAGTTCGAGTATGTCTGCACCTACGTCGAAGTGGATAACACCAGTTCTTATAAACTAGCGTCGGTCGACTCGAGAGGAGCGAGAACAGTGACCCGAGACCTGCGCGAGTGTCGTCTGGTCGTGCCGCGCGTCTGACCTATTCCTGGACGCCGGCCCGAGCAGGTGTGAGCCGACACTTCACCCACATTGACTGTGCAAATAATATATTTGCACAACTGATAAACAAAGACGGTCGCTTTGACAGTTTGAGGTCAGCGCGTAGCAAGTGGCAGCGCGCGGCTCGCTCAGTGGGTCGACGCGTCATCCGTCAGTCCAGACAGCGCCGCCTGAGCTACGTCCTCGGCGCGCGCAAACAGAACACTGAACACTGAACATTTGAACACAGCCACGCACATTTGTTTTGACCCGTGATTGACTGCTCGTTGGCTGAAGTAATCCGTTTTTCGTACGATCCGTTACGGATTGCGTAACTCATCGTGAATAGCGTGGCTGCCAGCGCGTGCGTGTATCTGACACGGATTGCTGACCTATTGTGTACTAAATGTGTCTCCAGGCACGGAATATGATAATAAACGCGGTCCATATCTTAGACGGCATTGTTCCATACTTCATACCTCACGTCGATAAACACACAATGTTAATGAGACCTTAGCCAGTTACACATCACTAGTGTTAATATATTAGACCATGTGTTCTAATCCGTAACAGAAACGACGAGGCCTGGATTTATAGTCAACCAAAACCCTGTAGTTTATCAGAATAAACGTTAACGTTGAAAATATATTCAACCAAACTGAGAATAAGTGACGTTCTGACTGTATGAACTTAAAATTATAATATTATAAAATTATAATATTATAATATTGTATATATATATATATATATATATATATATATATATATATATATATATATATATATATATATATATATATATATATATATATATATATATATGCAATGGGGATCGGATGTGTGACGGAACAGTTATGCTTTGAGAGGGGGTGTGGTCCACATTTTGTAAAATAAAAAATTGGCAAATTCGCCGCCGAAACGTTTGCCGCAATCGAGAGTCGATTCGCTTGTTCGTTGTGAGTGGTTTGTTCCGAAGTCTGACGATAATAAATATGGTGGCCGGTCATGAGCGCTGAGCGATAATATCCCGCCACTACATTAGTTCGTTTGCATTCTTCGCGTATTCGACCGAGGTAATTCGTTATTCCAAAACTCAACGTACACACATACACGCATGCGTGATCACACCGAGTAAAAGCGACACCTGTGCAGACCTCTAGACGGACCGTTATCCACTCACGTATTGAAGCGCTGTTAACCTACACGATGAGTCAGACGACGAAGGTCGCTACCAGAGCCTGCCGCGCGTCCTGGCCGAGGAACGCAGTCTGTCCGGGCCGCGCGCCCCGTCGGACGTGTCACTTCTAATTGAGACCGGGACCGACCGCGGGAGTTATGCAGGGCGCAGACGAAAGACGGCCATGGCTGCGAGAAAGCAACGACTACTAATTGCTTAATTAAAACATAGCTTACACGCTAATTGGTTCGGCGTCGACCAGCACATAACTGCGTGCTGTTCGGCGTCGGCCATTCTCGCAGACTATTGCTACCGGCAGGCGTAAAATAATGGTAAAAGTACGGTCTTATATAGCACGTCATCCAATCCTTGGGACTGTTCAAAACACTTTACACTAATGTATCGCATCCGCTAAGTTCCTTTCCCTCCGTTTCCCCTCCTCCTGGCGTTTCCCGCAAATCCCTACTTCCCAGCGACGCGTGCCTGGCCAGTTTTAACGTATTTTCACATTCGTCTCTATCGCGATTTAGTTTTTGTATTGCCCGTCCAACTGATTCGCGCGATTTCGTTCCATTTGAAAAGCATCAAGTTCACGGCGACCTGACGCTTGCGCTTGTGTCGCGAATGGAACCACGCTCCAGAAATTACCTGTCTGTTACTTTTTCCGAGAAGTATCCGCTTAGCATATTTTGCAATTTGTGTAGTGTCTGTTCTTATACGTTTACTGCAACGATAGTCGTTGCTTTGGGAAGCTCATTATCTCCGCAGCACTCGAAATAAGCACATCTGCAACGTTTATTTTTGGCACGGAACAGTAACAACGTAATCGCAATTTATCGACGAGTATACATTTCGCAGAACGTTTCCCAGACACGTGCACACGCGAGCAATCAACAGGCACTACTGACAAAACATACGTCAGGCTGCGTCAGCGTGTTTAACAATATCTGCACATCGGAGCAATCACGTGACATGTGTGACAGTTGCGCAAACATTTTCGTAAATTTGAACAAATGAAAACCGTCAAAACGTCAGCATGACAAACATATAATCGTTCTAATTTTGGAGCGGACAAGGGCGGATGTCTGGAGCATTCACACTCGAAGTTGAGGAAGTTGACACTGCTGCGGACTTGAACCCGGACTAAGTTGCAAGCGTGAATAGGGTCGAACTTGCATTGTTGGTTTAACAACTCAGCGACAATCATACTTTTATCAAACTTATATCAACGATATATTTAGAGTTAGTGTTTGGTGGAAATAAGTGTCCGAAATATGGCTACTCAGAAATCGTAAACTTAGTGTGTAGTACCGCATGGCAATGGAGAAATTCCGACTAGGAAGAATTCTGTTCTTCGTGTAAATGTAAACAAATCCCACCTAAGCACAATCAATAATTTACTGAATATACATATACATATACATACATATATATATACATATATATATATATAGATATATATATATATATATATATATATATATATATATATATATATATATATATATATATATATATATATATATATATATATATATATATATATATATATATAACCTAAGTTTAGACATATTTTCCGTAAAATTACATCCATACCTTTGCGCATATACATATACAGCTGCATGACATAAAAAACATCGAGACTATTAGCAATTATGTATGAAAAGTATGTCTTTATTATTGATTTAAAATATTTTTCATTCGGTTTTCATTCGCTTCCCTAACAAAGAAAATGCCGCAGCTAACAATAATATAAACTACACGTCTAAGCCGTTAAAACCAATACGTTGCGCGTAACTTGCAAAGGAACTAAAACTTTACATAGCGGCTTATAAACGTATATACGTTGAATAGACCTAGATTGTAGAGACGTTGCATAGTCGTTGCACCGACCCCGAAGGCGTCGTGACGAGAAGTGACGTCGACCGACGGAGGACACCGACCGAGCGCCTGCGGCCTGTGAGGCTTGTCGTGCCAAGACGCGTTGTCATCATAAGCGACTTAATATTATTGCCTCGCGACAAATATCAAATGAGAACATCCATTGCGTATGTTCAACATTAATCTATCCATCACATCGTCGAAACGACAATGCGTTATCGACGTGCGCGGAAGATTAATTTTCGGCGTGTTACTCAATTTGTCGCAAATCCCACACGCGCGGAGAGTGTGATAGTGTTGATTTTTGATATTTAATGATGGTCGACACCCGATAGCGCTGATGAAATATGTGTCTCCGGTGACGTGATCTCGTATCGGACCATAAACAATAGCCAGCATACAGGGACCGCTCATTGACGTCAGCAGATTCCCGCTGAATTTATGGGATCACGTCGACACATCACTGCGCGATGCTTCACTTGGCACGCACGCACGCACGCACGCACGCACGCACGCACGCACGCACGCACGCACGCACGCACGCACACGCAGACCTTATGACTCAAGGGATTCCATCACTTAACCTGCTTTAAACATTTTAACTCATATCACTGGTTTGTACGGACTTTTAATTATATTAAATTCGCTATACAACAGGATTGTAATGAAACGTATATTACTAGCGTCTATTACTAGATTTAATTATATTAAATTCGCTATACGACAGGGTTGTAATGAAACGTCTATTACTAGCGTCTATTACTAGCTGGTCACTGATATGGCCACAAAAAAGTGTTAAGATTCATCTTGTTGGAACCCACTGATGGCAAGAAAACCAGACAGAAACAAAGAAACATAGGCCCCTACACCAAACTGGTCTGCGGAAACCTTCGTGGTGAAGTGACTGACCTTCCATCACTATAGAGACGGTTGGGTCGGTTGCTCGTCATAATCCACCCAATCGTATCCTCTCGCGAAGTAGTTAGCAGAATTGACCGAGTCGCGTCGCGGACGCTTCTGCAATGGCTCATGAGAGATGGAGTCCACAGCAGGTTACACATTTACCCCTGTGTGGGATCTTTTACCTCCCCTGGCACAGACACCAGGTAGAAGGGACCAACAACTTTAAGGGTCTCTTCTGAAAGACACGGGCAAACTGGGGTGACCGAAATTGCCTCAGTTTGAAAACGGCAGCAGGTGGTTTTGAACCCCGGTCCCCTCGACCGATAGTCCGACTCTCTACCACGTGACCACCGCGCCCAACTGCATCATAATTAATTCGGTGCACTACGTAAGAATATATGAAGACGTCCGGTGCGTTTTCGTTTTACAAGCAAACACGCGGGCGAACGAGCTGACAAACACGCACGCGCCCACGTGAAGTGCTATATGGAATATAAATGGAACCGCCGTGTGAGAAGATCGCCTAATCTGGCGGAGTGACGGCCCGGGGGCCCGGGACGTGGGCACACGAATCGACGGTGTCATGTCCCCGCGGTTCTCAAGTGTCCGTAAAGCTGTCACCGCGGCGAGGAGTAAAGTGTCACCAATGCGACGAGGCAACCGACGCCACGGCTTGGAGGAAGTCATTACCGCGGCGGCAATGGAATTGTCTTCGTGGCCAGAAAAGGATGTCGATAGGCCGGGCAAGAAATGAACTGTCACCGGTACAAGAAGAAATTGTCAACATGACGATAACGAAATTGGCACCACTATGAGGAATTAGCGCCGCAGCAGTGATGGAACTGTCAACGCAGCATGGAGGTAACTGTCAACGCAGCATGGAGGTAACCGTCAACACAGCATGAAGGTAATTGTGTCAACATGGCGTTGAAGTAACTGTAAACGCGGTGTGGAGGTAACTGTCACCACGGCGTGGAGGTGACTGTCAACACAACGTGGGTGTAACTGTCAACACGGCGTGGAGGTAAATGTCACCACGACGAAGAAAATGTCACTACGTAACCACGGGAACGGACGCTCGTACCATTGTACGTAACATGCAGCGTAACACGCGCCCGAGGCCGTATCACGTCTATCAATGGGAGCGTTCGCGCGTCGCGCTGAAATTACGCGTAAATCTCGTTAGAAGAGCCTGATAACTCGAGGCGTGCTTTAATACACTCAGCCGGCTGACGGGAACACGCCGCCGCTGACACTTCGACTCCAGTCGACCCGCGTTTGAAACACCAGCTGCCCACTCGCAACGCCGGGCACCGAACAAACGGGCCTAACCACAACACTCGCGTAGTGTCTTATGAATTAATCGCAACACTGGTTTAAACAGGGCCAGCCCGGTGGGGCAGCGTAGTGGATCGGGCGAGTGCCTGGCTGGTGCAGTGTGCCAGGTATTTAAAGACATCGCTTGCGGTCAGATCACAAGAGAAACAACACCTCAACTGACAGGAAGACATAATCGATTCCAGCACAAGTCCAGATTGTTTCCTTGTATTGGCGAGCCCACTTAGTTGCTTATTCCTTCGCAAAGTTGGCGTTAATATAGTCCACGGTTTGTACGTGCGTCCGCCACAGTGCTAGCAGAGCGGTACGAGTATTAAAAGTCGTGTTATTTACATAAACTGTAATTTCCAAGGTAGCGACGCAGCAAATGACTCATACCCGCGTGAAACCCGCGTGACAGTGAAACAAAATTAGACAAGTGACACGGATTTGTCTTTCTAATTGGCCTTTAGCAAAACATTTGGCAATCGACAAATCTGGTCGCATTCAACTATATACGATGACCTCTAAAAAGTTCATGTATTAATTAATATGTTTGTTGTACACACACGATACACATGAATTCCTTTAATCGTTTCATTATACTGTCGATTTTGACCTAGTATTTCGACCCGGTGTGTTCTCTTTAACGCGCCTGCGTTGGTAACGCGTACAACCGCCGCGCTAGCCCGTAAACTCGTTAGCTGACTTAAGACCTAGCGCGCTAGACGCCGATCAGAGTAACACGAGACGTATCTAAATATGACCCGCTTTACGCGAGAACAAACCAGGTTAAGCCGCAACGTACTACGACCGTTGGCAGAGCGTAAACCGCCTCGCTAACGACAGACGACTCTGACGCTCCGTCGCACGACGTCAGATCGTTTCCGCTAAAGGCAGTGCACAACGTTTTTCATTGTACGATTAATTGGTATGTCAATAATTGCCTTGCAGCGATATTTATATGTGGCAAAAGTGGCTAATTTCATTTAATCGCCAAATCGTGTATTTTCGAACATATTTAGAGATACAAGATAATTTTGTATTGATATTTTTCTTAACCAACCGACTTATCACAAATACTAATAAAATCCAATGTCCCATTGTCCCGTAAACCAAGGCAACCACTACTGCAACTATTAACTTTTTTATTAATGATACACTTTATTAAACATACATCTTAGCTTCCACAATGTCGTGAGTTTAAAACAAATAAATATAGTATCGTCTAATATAAAATAATACAAAATAGTAATGTGTAAAATGTGGTTAAAAACACACTTAAAACAATGGATTAAAGTATGTTGAGTAGAAAGATGTAGTTCCACGAAAAGTAAAACGCGTAAGATCAGAAAGTTAACTCAAACAGTGAAACGTTTATTGTGTAAAAGGCACACCATATAAAAACCATCGAAGTAATTCTTTTGCGGTTTCATATTTGTAGTCAGCGTTGTTTATAGCGTGGCTGTGACCCACGTTCATTCCTGCCGCGGTTGTAGTTATGATACCCGACGCCATAACGTTGATATGATATCAACGTTTAGACGTTGACGATACACACCAATAAAACATGTCTCCTGGAAACGAAAATAACCCGTAGGACTAAAATAACCCGTTATGTGCGCCTGGGGCCAAGGCTTTACGGGCGAAACGCGTTCCACGTGAAGACCCGACTGCTTACAAGTCTGTTCAGCGGGCATTCAACGGTTATATTCGTCAACTCGCTACTACGTATCTATTGATCGACGACACCGCTACAGAAAAGACGGTGACAAAGGTGGCAACAAATAAAGTATGAGAAACTAAGGAGAACTAAAATACTCGTTGTGAGCGTTTAAAACTAAGTCTTTACTAGCGAAACACACGCGTAACTCGTACAAACCCGACTGTATATGTTATGTCCAATATGTTATGTCCAATATGTTATGTCCAATATGTTATGTCCAATATGTTATGTCCAATATGTTATGTCCAATATGTAGTCAACGTTTATGACCATCATTTTACATTAGCTAACGCGCTACCGCATATATATTGGTCGATGAGACGGTTATAGAAAAGATAACGTCGAAAATGGCAGCAAATAAACCGTGAGAAACGCCGCACAACGGAAGCAGGTGTGACGTAACGTGTGCGATGCCGCAGTGCCGGCTGAGCTCACTCGGTCGGCTACAGACGCTGCTGCAACGTCGGGCTGATTAAAAAGTCCCCGGCGAGCAATAATATCTCGCGGCCATGCTCTGAAGCAGCGTGGAGCGTCGGACCAAATTACTGTCACGAGACGGGCGGGATTCGGCGAGGCTGATGAACAGAGATGCGGGACACGGGAAATGGGAGAGACGGGCAGAATGGGAGGGGGTGAGGCAAGAAAACGGGAAGCCAATTTGACCACCGTGTTGAGTCGTGTTTGGCCTCACTGTCCAGCACTGACCAGAAGCCACTCCACCCACCAAAGGAAATGTAACAAATCGCCCACGTTGGTCCTTATGTTCTTTTGTCCCTAGATGTCTGATTCCGCAGTCTGAATGAATCCCCTAATCGTGACATTTAGACCAAGAACGCATGTCCCGTCGACTCATACCTTAATGACGTCATCGCAAACCCTGGAGCAACGGGAAACTGGGTCCGACCTGCTGGGACCCTAGATACTCCACACTAAGACCCAGACCCGGGTATGTTTCCCGTTTATAAACCACCATTCCGTTTTAATTACAGTAAATGGTAACCAACTTCAAATAAATTCAGACTTTTAAATTGAATTGTCATAAAACTCATTTAAATCCATTTATATTCGCTACGTGGGAAAAAATAATACAACAAGACACTCCAATTATTTGAGGGATATACGCAATTCGAAATCATATAGATACGAAAGTCAGTTGGATTAACATATCCGTTAACATTTTATTAAAATTGGCAGCTTCTCTTAATAAAAACACAGAATGCAACGCAACGCGGGGAACCATTTCTGTTCCTAAAAATCACCTACACTTACAACACGAAACTAAACTAATTGCTTTGAATTCCTTTGGGAATTCGTCCCAATTCCAGACACCATGATATCGCACCGGCCCCCTGAGAACTCGTCGCAACGTTTAGTTTCTCTAGTTCAAGAAAGTCAGCGATAAGATTGCAGCTGCTTTGAAGGTGTTATCGGACTGTGCCGCCCGGCGAGTCAGGCCGCTCGACGAGGCAGCCAGCCTGCTTGACAACGGGCGTCGTCGGCTCTCGGGCTCGCCACTACAAAGTGCTCCAGCTCACGCGATAGAAGGCAGATAGTCAGACCTGTTTACGATTTTCGTTCGCGTTTACGCCGTAGAACTTAGTTGTAACGAAGTTAGAAAGTCCGGACTGGGTTCTCTCATTATTGGCGTATCGCGCGGTTACACGGAAGTAGTTACACGGATGTGTCAACACAATCGAATCTCCCAGGATGCAACACCCGGAATGGCGTCTTTTGTACTGAGTACGTGCGCGTGCACACAATAGTGCGCGTGCACACAATAGTGCGCGTATCTATTTATTATAATTTGTATCAGTTTTACAGTGTATGGGTCAACAGCATCAGGTTTATGGCAATCGTGTAGGTAATTTCCGTTTTTCCAATGTTGGTCAGTTTCGTCTGACGTAACGAACAACGAAAACAACGAAAATACACGCATATTAATCATTTGCTTTAAATTTGATTTGCCCATGACTTTGGTGTGTTTTCTTGAATTATCCTGTTAATTAATGGATGGTTTTGAATGCGACCGTAGCTAACGTTGAAGGCCCCAAAACTGGCATAATAATTTAACCGCTTAATTTTATAATTTAAAACTTCCGTGAGTAAAATACAATACATTCGTCAAGTCGATGCGATTTAGGTCAGGTCGTGCTTTATAAAGGTTCTACCGACTTTCCTTATTAAATGAACGTGTCAAGTCTCGAGTTTAGTCATGCTGATAATTATAATAATACATAATACTAATAATAATTATTATTATTTTCATGATCGCTTTATAGCTTTAATTTAACAACATTGTTGATTTTTCACAACAACTCTCCTCGCTCGAGGAAATGACTGCGTGTATTGCCACTTTGCATGCCGCATATATTCCTTGGCGGGTAGACGAAAGGCGTTAAAAAATCTCCGAAAGGAACATTTGCATAACTTAAATATTGCGTGGCGGGTAGACGAACTGAGTTAAAGAACTCTTTGTAGGCCGTACATATTGCGTGGCGGGTAGACGAATGGAGCAAAGAACTCCAAAAGGGCCATTTGCAGGCCTACAAAGTCCGTGGCGGGTAGACGAAAGGAGTCATGAGAAGGGACAAGAAGACAGGCACAGATGGGGAAGATTACATAAGATAACAGACAACTTTGAAGTGTAAACGTTAAGAAGCAACATACCTGAGCTGAAGACGACGATAGCCTTGAGACAACTGTACTCGGCCGAATCAACGTGCAGCGTTTTCAACTTCTCCACCTGTTCCTGGAAGATGCGTATGTGGTCCATGAAGGCGACCACGCGGTCGGCCGCCATCGGGTGCGAGTGTAGTCCGGCGGCCGCCAGCAGGGGTGCCACGTGTAGCGGCAACGAACACTGCGCGGCGTTCAACACGAACAGTTCACTCCAGCACAGCCGCAGCAGCGCCACCTGGTCCGTGACCTGCAGTTCTGGGAAAAAGGGGATGTTGCGGGCCCACTCGACGCCGCTGAAGAGCAGGCGCGCCGCCAGTTCGCAGATGTTCTCTATGCCTAGGATGTTGTTCGATTGCATGCCGCACTGCCCGTAGCGGGCGATTGGATACGGCTCAGCGCGCAGCAGCATTGAGATGAAACTCGACAGGTACGTGTGTCCGTTGAAGCCGTCCCCGTTCGTGAGGAGCTGGCCGGGGAACGGAGGCTGTGTCGGCGGCACTCGGCCCCGCTGAACGGCTGAAACAACGACGGCAAGCGTAAAACCGTCTGGCCTTCACACAATAGTCATTTTGTATAATAATATTTTTATTTAATAATTGATGAAGATTACTTACTTATTTTTAAGAAATAAAACTGTTAAAGAATTAAAAGTGTCCGTTACGTATGAGTGTCCGTTACGTTACGGACCTAGTAAGGTGTTGACACACATATTGCATGAACTGAACACTGATCAATGGAATTACTCGAAACCACACCACAATATTACGTTACACCAACACATTAAACCTTCGTATATCTGACCAAAAACCGGAACTACCAGCGTCAATGTTCTACGTTACTCAATGAATCGTCGTGCGTTGGAATGTTACGGTCAGTAGGCCCATGCATTCTGAACGAAGACAGTAATTCGATCACACATCGTAAGACGATGTCAACAGTAATAAATAAGAGTGTCATGCCTCGGTTTGTAGTTGATAGTCCAACTAACAGATATAAAAATATATCCGTGGTGTTAAAACGTCAATAAAACCAGGTCGGCTGAGAAGTCCTGCGCTTATTATGTATATGTTACAAATATTCATAATGATATGTCGACACATTTACGCGCACGTATCAAGTATGCAAGCGTGCGTGTACGTCACGTGTATGTTATGATGCGCGCATCAATAGATTTGGCGAGCGTTGACAATGCGTAATCATCTGATTCACGGCGACACAGGCAAACGGCGCATAGGTTTGGAATTCCGCAGGAAGTAAATTGGCAGATGAATATTGAAACGGTTGCGTAACACTGCGTAACACTGTCGAAACGCTACGCAACAATTTTAGCTTTAGCTACGCTCCGTATTTCCGCACCAAGCGATAATCTGCATTTGTTATTTTCATTTGAATTCCCGTTTCTTTCCAGGTTCTGTGGCACGCGCGTGCTAACGTTACAGACAGATGGAAATTGGACTTTATAAATAAACGTCGCCCGCCCTATGGCATCGCGTAGTGTAACGGTGGGATCCCAGTGTGTCGTCGATTTTTTTATTCGCCGTCGATGCGGAAATGAGACTTGCATTTGTGAATCGTAAGTATTTACTAAAGACACCTTTCCAACCACATTTTTACACCAAGGTGATTAAATAAGTAATACGCATTTAACGTGTCCATCGCTTATGCAAATAGTCTGCTTAGATAGTTAATTATATATCGTAAGCAAGTATAAAGCTAACTGTGCGATTGTTTTTTACATAGAATAAAGAACAACAGACGACGACTGTCTCTGCTGTTTTGCTCAGACAGAAGTTCCGATCTTAAGGTATTAAAACATCCAAACACGCCCAAAACCGACGTTTACCCATTACCTCGGTAAATAGCAAAACAACGACCGCGAAACGGGGAAAAGTCACTCTACCGCGCAACACTGCATTTCAATTTTTAGAAGTATTTAAAGAATTAGGCTGTTTAATTTGGCGAACCATTTGGCAATCGCCAAAGAATGGCTGAAGTGTAAATTAACCAAATAAACATTGAAGTGTCACTTGCTG
The DNA here is from genome assembly GCA_963662155.1 of Lamellibrachia columna. Taxonomy (NCBI): domain Eukaryota; kingdom Metazoa; phylum Annelida; class Polychaeta; order Sabellida; family Siboglinidae; genus Lamellibrachia; species Lamellibrachia columna. The sequence continues at coordinate 9,914,321 of OY759273.1, forward strand.
CATATTCACGAACATGTGAGTTTATTGTAAACATACTGACACACACGGCGGAAAACGCGGATTTTACCTGCGGTACTTACTTTAATTGGGAAGTGTTTTACTCGTTACTCAGACCAATTACTCACGTGGACACGTAAAAGTGGTCGGAAAACTATGCAATTAAATTTACTCGTAGCAGTCGAGGACACTGCCGGGCAAAACGCGTAGGGGGAACGGTCGCGTGCAGCCTCTAGTGGGCTTTGTTGCCGTAATCTCGCCATCAAACCACGGCGACTAGCGAGAACACGACACCGCACGGCGTTCACTCGACACCGCATTCAGTTCACTCGACACCGCATTGAATTCACACCGTCGATGCGACAGACAGACAACACGACGCTAAATGTAATGTAATGTATGTATCCATAATACTATTATGTATGTATGCTATGACATTGAATATATTATGTATATAATATAATATATATATAAATATATATATATACATATATACATGTATATATATATATATATATATATATATATATATATATATATATATATATATATATATATATATATATATATATATATATATATATATATATATATATTATATATATATATATTATATATATATAATTATATATAAAATTATGTATATAATTTAATTATATAGGCCCTATATATATATATATATATATATATATATATATATATGCCAAAATATATACAAAACATGGTACTCATGCTAGAAAGACACTGCTCTATGGTCAAACCATTGAGTCGCTCATATATATACATTGAGTGAGCGACTCAATGGTTTGACCATAGAGCAGTGTTTTTCTAGCAAGAGTTCCATGTTTTGTAGAAATTATAACCGTTAAACGTAATGTAAACGCATTATATTTTAAATACATTTCCCAAATGCAATAAACCCCCCCAAAAAAAACAACAAGGGAAGCTCCTGGCGATGCAACACATCCCCCTGCGCTACCGTCGCTATTTTGGGAAAATAAGGAATGTTTACAAGTACCGTGAAGAAAGTGAATTGAAAATTTTTCTTATTTACCGATCTACTCCACTGGTGCTGAACGCCGTATTGTTTTCATAAAGAACGTCTGCATAACATTTTAAAACAATTTTAAAGCGTCTAGTATAGAATCTTGTAAATCATGATCTGTGAACATAACCGCAAGAACTTCAGGGTTGGTATTATCTTGCAAATACTGATTCCTCAACATAACCGACCGCAACTTCAGGATTTGTATTTTCCTGCAAATAATAATATGTCAAGATAATAGCAACAACTTCACGGTTGGTGTTATCTTGGAAATACTGATTCGTCAACACAGCCGCAATAACTTCAGAATTTGTATTTTCTTGCAAATAATTATCTGTCAAGATAACCGCAAGAACTTCACGGTTGGTATTATCTTGCAAATACTGATGTGTCAACATAACCGCACGAACTGTGGATTGGTATTATCTTGCAAATAATGATTTCTCATCATAACCGTATTAATTCCAGGATTGGTATTATCTTGCAAGTAATTATGTCAACGTAAGATAATATATTAGTAAAGGAATATGCTATTAGCGTAACTGCCACAACAGTGCGAACTTTAGTGCTTTTTCAGGATAATATTTCTACTTTCGAAATAATAATTCGTAGATACTAAGACAACATAGAATAATATATATATATTAGCGTTATAAATGCAAATGGACGTGCCGCTACTACGGATGAAGGTGAAAGATTACTGACGTGTGGGCCCACCTTCTCTTCGCATGCCCATCTTGAGACACTTCTTGAGCCGGCAGTACTGGCACTGGTTGCGGTGGTGTTGGTCGATCGGACAAGTCCGGTTACCTCGACACGAGTACGTCAGGTTCCGGCGCACGGAGCGCTTGAAGAAGCTCTTGCAGCCTTCGCAAGTGAACTGTCCGTAGTGTTTGCCGGAACTCTTGTCGTTACAAACTACACACTCAATCACCTTACTTTCCGTCGGCGTTTGTGAAGTTACGTTGTTATTGTTGTTGATGTTGCTGCTGCTGCTGTTGCTGCTACTGCTGCTGTTGGCGCTGTTCAGCTGCTGCGGCGACGTCGCTCCGATGGAGGTGGATATGGTGTCGGTAGGCCCCGGCGTCTGTTGAGGCGTGTGCTGCGTCTGTTGCGGCGTGTTCGGAGCTGGATGCCCGCTCGGGGGCTGCGAGTTGACAGGAGTGGCGGTCAGTTCCTTCAGATCGTCAGCGGCCGTCGGCCAGCTATTGATGGTCGGGGACGGGGCGACGGGCATGGGTGGCAGGGCATGCATGTTGACGGTCAACCCCGACATGCTGCCGGCGACGCAGGCTGTCACTGCCAGCGCGGCGACGTTGTAGTCCGACGAGGTGAAACCCGCCTCGGCTCATCGGCCGAGAGCGACGGCGGTTAGCTAGTCCAGAGGCAGAGGCGCGTACGGCGGCGGCATAAGTCGCCCGGCCCGGCGTAGTCACTCCAGCAGGCTCGAGTAGTCCCGTTAGCGGCAGGTGTACGGCAATAGCACTGGTGTTACGATCGCCCGCAGCGGCGTTTGACCCTCGCTGTCGCCTCCCGTTGAGTTGTGACTGTCTTCAGCGACTCAGGGCACGGCTGCAGCGCCGACACTGTTAGCGGCGGTGTGGAGCGTGGATCGTAAGGCCCGCACCTCGACTCAGTCATAAAGCACCGCGGCTTGGCGCTGTCGGCTCGGCACACTGCGGAGTAATTTTTAAAAGGGCCACGTCCGTTACTGGCCCGCTCGCTGCACCCGGTCTCCGCACCGTCTTCTCCACTCGACGGCACTCTTGCCAAACCGGCCAGTTACTATGGTGACGTCTTCCATATATGGCGCGCCGTGTCATTTGGGTTCAAGGCGCGTGAGTGACACTTGGTCGACGCCGCGGGCGGGCCAGGACGCTCCGCTGCCATTGGTCGGCGGGCTCATTTATTATACACGAAGTCGCTGTCAGTTTCGACGAACGCCGCACGCTGTACGCATGCGCCCGGGGACTACGGAACGGAGGGGCGTTGGGGGGGGGGGGGGGGGTCAGGGAGGCGGGGTGGGGTTAATCAAACACGCTTGACCTGTGTCCGGTCAACCAACGACTTGGAAAACGATACGCCACCTTACGGCTGACTCGACTCGAGGCGGTGATCTACCGTCTTCGAGGTATCCACGGTTGTTTCAACTGCGTCGACCTTTCAACGGGTCGGATGTCTGAGATGTCGGAGACGGAGACTGGAGACTGTATGAGAGATGTCCTCAGCACCTCCCTGGTCATAATATAAACAAACGTACTTATTTATTTTCTAATTACTGTTTCCCCCTCCCCCAAAAAACCCGGCTGATTGCATTTGGAATTTCGTCCAGCTCTATAATGCTTAATAAATATAAGATCCGACATAACACGTTTTGCTCGCTTCAAATGTGATTTCGTCTCAGTGACATCGACGTCTCAGTGACATCGACGTCTCAGTGACATCGACGTCTCAGTGACATCGACGTCTCAGTGACATCGACGTCTCAGTGACATCGACGTCTCGGTGACGTCGACGTCTCAGCGAGGAGGCCTTTATAAGTGATGTCTGAACATGTCTGTCCAGAATGTTTATACCCCGGATATTCTAGTTTATATATTTGAAAGGTGCACGACATTTCGACCTGGATGTGTTGGTCACGTGGATTGAATGAACATACCATTCGTGTAAGTTTGGGTTTTACAGGGTTAGCTCTTCACATTGGAGATGACGGTGTAATTATTACAAGATCACGTTATTTTCAAGTGTTTGTTTGCCGTTCTTTCGTGTCATTTCTTCCGTCTACACTTCAGTTCATGCACACGGCCAACAGTCGCTGTTCCAAACCCCAGAATGTTTATCCCAAAATAGGATCATGGGAGACGATCCCCGTGTCACACCCCTTGGACCCAAAATCAATGTTAAGTCTGGGATCAAGCCACCTTTGAACAAAAAAAGGTCCAATGTTTACTAAATACGAAATACGGGTGTCCAGGAAGGGTCTGTTTATGTCTGGTTGTACCGCTGTAGCTCTGATTAGAAGGTTAAACACTACTCTAACTGGTCAATACACTGACCACTACTCCAAGTGGTGTCGCGTGTCGCCTTACGCAAGTGATTACGTCACTGCGCTATCCAGCTCTAATCCGGTGTGAAGTCGTTAACTCGGGGATGACGACTGGTTATGTAAGGAGTCAATGACCTCGACTGGGTCTAGAGTGAGGACACGACCGGACTGACCAATGCTAGACTGACCAATTGAAGAGATGGAGTAGAAGAAATGTTGCGAAACGGACAAGTTGCACGCAGAAAATGACGCGGTACAACAGAACAACTATTTATCGTTCGTAACATATTGGAGCAGAGCATTGCATGGCTTCGCTGGCCATCAACTTCATAGAGTTCAAGAAAGAACAAAGATGTGGACAAAACTGAAAGTCTTCAAGAGCAATGTTACAGCTAGTGTACGGAGCAGAGAATGACTCGAACACTGGCCAATGAAAAGTGTCACACGAAGAGATATACAACCACGCTTGTATGTCACCAATATAACAATTCATCCAAATCAGACGATGGAGACACTGAGGAGATATGGGAACAACAGCACAAAACAACACTAGCCTGTGCTCTGAGGGTAAACTGTGAGGGTAAACTGTGAGGGTAAGCTGAAAAGAGGAAGACTAAAATGAGCACGAGGAAGCGCTGTGGGAGCAGAGATGAACTGACAGGGAAGGAGTTCTTGGAAGATGACAGAGAACACAGCTGGAGACTGGCTGACCACAAACTGACCAGTCGCTGCAGGGCATGGCCACAACTACTGTAGTGCTTGACCACACATAAACTGACCCAATTTGACTAAACATCTGACCATTGACTGGTCCATATAGCAGATTAAACGGAATGTATTTCATGCACTTTTAATTTCTCCAATTACGCAGTTCCCGGGAGTGTGCTTAAGACTGATTGTGACTAATTGTCTGAAGTCTCACGACTATGTGATCTAAACAAACACGGACACGGGTTAAGTCTCCAGAGCGGCTTATGTACACATTATACGTTCCCCGGGTCGTAGCGCGGCCCGCTCCCGGCCAATGACGCCGACGTGTAAGCAGCAATAAACACCCAGACTAAGCATCGTTGCATGGAAGTCCCCCAGCGGCTCCCGACAACACAGCAACGAGCAACGAAATGATCAAGAACTTTAGTTCTGTTGGTTGTAAGATTCGCGACTTCGTTCGGCGCGTCCAGTAATCCTCGGTAGGAATTAAGGTGGGTACGGATTTTGTTAAGAAGATGGGGGGGGGGGGGTTCGGTATGTGTATTTATTTTGCAAACAAACTCAACATTTACAGTTTTTAATCCCTGTGGTAGATATGTCAATGTCGCGGTAGTCTCAGAATAATTCTGCGATGCAAACGCCGTCAGTTTGCTTTGATGCGGTATTATGCCAGTATACAATGTGCCATATGATTTTTTTATGTCCGACACCTCCCGAATGCTGGGGTGATGGTCTGACAGAATGTTTTGTCTCTGTGCATAACGACTATGTGATCTAAACAAAATGACGCATTATGCCAATAAACAAAATGCAGCAGTTCGCGAACAACGTGGCGGAGTCGAAAAAAAGAAAGCGGAAAACGCGATTTTGGCCCATTTTATTTATTTCGTCAAAACCGCCGGGCTGCTTCTTGTCAAATGGCACTCGAAATGGTTGCGCGATGACGCTGATTTATTTCGTATTTCCTCCTCACGCTGGGCCAGAGAGCGTAACATCCTGACCGAGCCGGCAGGTGCGAGCATCGACGCGCGCCCCCGGTTCTGATTGATGGCGCGGCCTCCGTCTAACAGCGGCAGCAACAAAACTCGTCGAAACTTAGCCTTTGCCGCGTTACTATTTTCCGTCGCGTATGCTGTACGCCGGGGTTGTGAAATGCGAGAACCCTTCGACTGCGCGACCCGGCAGGTCGTCGTTGTTTGCAGTAAATAGATCGCTTCGCAACTGAGCCGCGCCGTCGGTTTTTCGACGGGGGCGTCTCTCCGGCGGCGAACATGCGCTCTGATTGGCGCGTCGATGCGCGATGGTGACGTCGATGATGCGTAGCCACGCCCACCGCACGCGCTGCCGCCAGAACGACGCGGCGGAATACGTTGTCTCGAGGCGCGACAACAATAGCGCGAAAGCGGACGTGCGCAGGTGGGCCAATTTGCGCGAGGACGCGTGCACGAACGACATTTGTGCGGGCGCGTATGGTCCCGTGCGCGCGGGCAGAGAATATTAATATTAGACAATTCCGCGCGCAACGAGGCGCAATCTTTTCTACGTAATTGTGACGTTTGTGCGCAAATCAGAAATGTTGCGAAGATGAAACGACGCGCCTCCAACGATGCTCGCTGAATTGCGTTGCTTTGCTATAAAACAAGACCGGGTCACGACAACAACTATTGCTTTCAAAACCAGGGCAATTATGACAAACGCGGAAGACATTATTCGTTTACGATAGACCAAGATGAACACCATTGCAAAAAAAGGAAACAAAGAAACAAAAAACTATATCACACATTAATCACCTGTCATGAAACATATTTATATCTCAAGTAAAAATAACGTTTTGCTACCGTAACAATACTTAGTAATCACTGATGAAATGTGCATTTATATTGCCTAATGCAAAAAAGTACTACATTAATGCATGCTGTAAAGTATACATAGTAAAATGGCATAATTATTATACACTATTAAATTCATTTCACTAAATCATCCGATGTACCGTGGCAGTTCGTTATAGTCAAGCCATTCTAGACACATGCGCACTACACCCGCTTTCAATGTGTGCTGGGCGCAATACAGATTGGTAAATTGAACGCTCGTGGTATGGACGGAACTAGTTATTCACGTCGTGACACAGCCAGCGCAAACGAAATGACGCGAGCGTTGACGAACTGTTTGAAACGTATTGATGGTAAATTTTTTCAGCTGTCTTCCTCCAACCAGTAGTTCCCCACTGCCATTCCTCATTATTTAATGAAATCGTGCGCGCGTTCGATAACGACGAAGCTATTGGTTACGTCATCGCGACAGACGACAATGTTATTGTTTTATAACCAAATGACAACCGACTGCATTGACATAGAACGTACTTTTAATATAATTTAAGACGTGTAAAATAATTATTAAATGACACCTTTGCGATATGCATCCTCCTGTAATCATACTCGACGGCCATAGACGGCTAGCAGAGTAGCACAGACAATCAGACGCCGCGTACTGTCTTGTCCGACTATTTGTGCAATTCAGCCACCGTCTCGTACGATTCGCGACAGATGCACTTCGCAAAGGTAGGACCTACCATTTAACATAAGTAATTCTTATTTCCGAAAAGAAAACCTGGTTTTATTTAATGAAATCGTGCATTCTATCATGAAAATTGCCGACACCACAGCTAAATAATTTGTAATAACGGTTGAGATTAGTTGTGGTACATTATGCTTTACATAATCGTTATAAGCAATTTTCAACAATTCAGTGCTAGAATGTTGTCGTCAACCATGTTCTGTTGCCTAGAACGATGTTCTACTTGTAATTATAGTTACTGTCGTCGACAATGTTCTATTAGACAGACCGTTGCCGTCTGTAGTATTGTCCAAAACAGAACCACGTCACCAGTAACGCCGTCCTAGTCTTCTGGCTAGGCACCAGTGACAATGCAGTTGTATCGCTAATGACGACACAAAGGGCACGCGTCCCTGCGGCGAAGTTGCAGCCCTAGTTAAATTGCTGTTGTCGGCAAACAATGTAGTCGGAGAAAGAGAGTCGTTGCCACTCTATTTAGAATGCTGGGGAGATGCCTTAATTCCGCCTTCTCGGTGGACGAATTAACCGAATGTGATTTTGGGAATGTGACTCGTTTCGCGAGAAGATACAACATCTTGTTGTTTTCATATAATCCGTCCGGATAATAATAAAGTTGCCGGGAACAGAATATGAAATTTATTTCCAGCATGTTGACGAAATTGTACATTACATGTTTATATTAGCCTATATATATATATATATATATAGGCACGCACACACACACACACACATATATATATTTCGTCGACAGACAACGTGTTCTAAATCAAGATGTTTTCATCAGTAACGTAAGACGATATCGTCAACACATAAATCATGTATGGCTCAGGCACCATACAAACAATAACACAGTCGAAATAAGGACGTTGTTGTCGGTAAAACCAGTCCTAATTTGGCCGTGTTATCAATAATGCAGTCCAACTCCAAATTTGGATGCTGTTGTGTAGAATATTATAATAACAATTAAATGCAACCCAAATTTGGACGATGTCGTCAACCAAAGAACCAGAGTATTTAAATATAGCAAAGACGCCGTCGTCAATAGTCTAGTCATTTGACACCGAAATAGTATGCAAGTAAGTGGGGTATTTACCCTCGACGCGGCACGCTTCCTGTGTAAACATCGACAAGTAACCGTATTAAAGGAAGGGAATAACTCTGAAGTCGAAACCGTACCGCTCGGATGTGAAAAAGCACCGCATGTCAACCCACTAATTATTACCCGTTAATAAACTTCTCCCACCTTCCGTAGCCGGTCCAGCCTCTGAGCCGTGTAATTCGAAGAGGCGCAGGCACAATGCGCCAATCGCTTAATTACGGGCGCCTCGCGACCGGAGAACACCGATACATCTCGGGGCGTTCTCGAGTGAACAAACGCCTTCAGCGCCGACCCGCGCTCGGGCGTGTGCCTCGTCCGACGTCACAGACAGGGATAGATCATTAATTCACTTCCGGGTTCATGCCATACGGAAAAATTACCAGTGATTTTGAGACGGTATCCCCGTTCAATGATTTTTTTCACCCTGAATTTTTTCTGTAAATGGAAAGGGCATATTTGCGGTCTTCGACTTTTGTGCTGTGCAGAAGGTTTAATTTCTAGTTGCTGGTTGACAGGATTATGCACGTGTCCATTATGTAGGGATCCCCGGTGCACGAATACAGAATCTGGTAGGTTTTGGCGACAAATGACTGGGAGCGTTTTCCATGTAGTTTTTTTTTAGAACAAAATGGTAGGATTTGACGAAATCGCTACTACATGTCGATGAAAAGACAAAAAAATGAACGTGTACAGATTTTATTAAAACCGAATCGTGATTTTGCGCAAAGCCTGACTTGTTATTAGCAGTGATTTCAATGGGGAAAAACAATAGTAATCTTACACCAGATTCCACGTTGCTCTCTTAATTAGTAGACGCTAGCCGGGTGTCGAGTTGTTGACGTATAATTAGCATTGCATTGTTTGTCGTAAACAGCAGGTTGTCACATTGTATTGTTGATGTAATCAGTGTTGATATTAGCTTGGACTTAGTAAACTTTATATTGTTTACAGTCTTCGTTTTTTTATCAACAGTACCTGTTATTGTAGGGTTTGTATTACAACTGTATTTGGCTTATGACACCACTGGACGTCACATTGTATAGGCCTACGTTGCATTGCTACTACGATAAGTGTTTACATTAGCGGAGAACGGATTCGCATACGTCACAGTGTTTACGTAATCTTCCCTGTTATTAATCGAAAATGGACGAGATGCAGTGCGTGTTGTTATTGGTAAAACGATAAGCAAAACTTTGTGGGGTATTTATGTCTATAATTAATATTTTCATAGTCATAAATTATATGGGTTAATTAAAATAAATAATCGCTGGGCAACATCCGTTATTAATTTATTCTCTATGACGTGGTTGAAACTCGGCTTTGAGAACGATTAGGCCTGCCGAGGTTCTAGAAATGTTAACACCTTAAACAATCTCTACTGTTGTAGGATTAGTATTGTCTTATATGTGCTCATTTGTTGTAGGATTAGTATTGTCTTATATGTGCTCATTTGTTGTAGGATTAGTATTGTCTTATATGTGCTCATTTGTTGTAGGATTAGTATTGTCTTATATGTGCTCATTTGTTGTAGGATTAGTATTGTCTTATATGTGCTCATTTGTTGTAGGATTAGTATTGTCTTATATGTGCTCATTTGTTGTAGGATTAGTATTGTCTTATATGTGCTCATTTGTTGTAGGATTAGTATTGTCTTATATGTGCTCATTCGAACAGCCTATTTAACTAGCTTTGATTTTGCAAAGCTACTGATTTTACAGTTGTGCTAAAATTCGTCAGGAAATAAAGCGTTTTCGCAATATCACGCACAAATGCTGGTTTGTTGTTGTCGTGATTCTTCTATATGTAAATATGACTATTAGTCGTCTACAGAAAACATAAATATTATTCCATTTAGTTAACTAATAATCATATATGTACAAAATTAATGTTAAATCGCTAAAACCCACGTGCATTCGTCGAAACGGGTTTGTTTTTAATTTGTACACAGCACAATACCTCTTTCCAGTACTCCTGTAGGCGAATGGACAGTCATGTCATGCACAATAATAATCGTTTGTTTATAACTTTGCGATTTATTACAAATGCGTTTGCACAAAATAATCATCTTCATGTTATTGACACCTTTTCTAGATAATTAAAGAAACCATTAGATCTGTCGTTGCAAATATCGCCGCTTTACTTTGATAATCCACAGTTAATTATCGGAAACAAGCAGACGTCTTTACGGTCGTTAGCTGTATCGGACAAACTATAAATGTGCCGTAGGGTATGTTGAAGAACGGCAAAAAATGGCATAATCGTAACGAGTTACACATTGCCCATAGTCCAATGCTATATCTGTAACAATTTACCAAAATAACCAGAAAATGCTATTTCAGTAATTTGCTAAAATAGTGCATGACTTGTAGCCTACTGTAGATAATATGGGACTTAGACATGTATTATGCTTGATAACCGCATTTCGCGACTGTTTTGTCATAAACACGTACCAGGCAGATCCAGCATTTCTGAATGGCTCGGTCAGTGGCGCGAAATTGTACTTACAAATGTTAAATTGTATTGCATTTCTGAAGCAAATTTTCATAATCAACCTGAAACGTGCTTTCTAACTATGCGTTCCCCGTTTTGCACTACACATAGGCCTTGTCCATCCACGGCCATGCTGTGGCCATCCGCTATAGACATGTCCACCTCTGTTTCCCGTTTCTAGGTTGCCATTCAGTAGTTCCGATGGTCCGCCTGTTGTCTTGTTATTTCGCTTAGTGACCTGCCCATCTCCACTTTCTTTTCGTGACATAATTTTTATTTTATGATATATTTTTACTGTTGTTGTCCTTCTGGGATTTTATCTTCTACAGCTTTAGTTTTCCCGGTGCAAGACAAGACACGTTTACGTGTTAAATGTTCGTACGAACGCAACGGCTCCACCTACAGGCTCTACGGGAGTCATTGTGGCCGGTCAGATCTGGCCGGTTCCGTGGCCCGCCGGGGGTTCTGTGGCCGCGGGTCGCTATCTGGGCCCCGCCGGACATCCCAGTAGCGGCCCGCAGTTGGGGTGGCAGTTCGCCACCGCGGTTTAATGAGACATAAAAATGCAATTACGTTCTCATAAAGTTCGCCCGGCGTTTTCGTATAAATAGCGCTCCTTCTAACGCGCGAATAAAGGTAAGCGACAGGGCGGCCCTTTATAGGCGTTTTATTGCAGTGCTCACTTAAAAGCCGTTAATTAACAATTAGCAGCTAATTGGCGCGTGCGTGCCGGCGTGCGTGCGGCGCGCGCGTTGTCGTGCACCGCTCTGGCAGCGCCAGATGTGCCGCGTAATTCGCCGGCTAATATCACTAATTAAGCAAATGATTAGACGGCCGATAACTGTGCCGTCCGACCAAGTTCCGGCCGGGAAACATTTCCCCGGCCCTAGCACCAGTTGGGTGCTGATGGGGTAAGATCACAGTTGACCTCCCTGTTTACTGTTTCACGAATGTAGGGCACGTGAAATGTGAACTTAATAAATTAATATTATGTGACATGAGTGTCTTTCAGCAGGAATATTCACAGGTTTGTTTATAGAAGCTATTGGCTGTGAAATAGTGCATTTGTTTTAGAGTTTAACTGGCGGAGGGATTTATGGGAATTTTTCTGCTATGGGCCACGTGGGCGCATGAATACACGGCTATTTTTGTAAATATTGACGGGCATCGCACGTGGGGGCATTTTAAAAGAGCTGGAGGTATGTGATTTTGATAAAAGTTGGTGAGCATGTCAATGAGATGATGGCAGTTGCTGCACATTTTTCTCAGAATTTTTGATGGTCAGGTTTTCTTATAATCAGACAAAACGTTAACATGGCCACCAATGCAATTCTCTGACTCCTGATATGAGCGGCTTTGCCCCCTCTTTCCCACATTTGTTTACGTCAACAACAACGGTCGCATAATACTTTCGATTTCATCCAACAACCAGGGAATAGATAAGTTTTTTTACATCAGGATATATTTCTAGTGACTGGCTGCATGGTAGAACACCGTGAGCACGAATATAAAATCTAGTTGCGTTGTTTACCCCTCAAGAAACTTGGTTGTTTCCCCCGAATATTTCGGCCGACTAAAAAATCTAGCTTGTCTGGCCGACTGCTGAAGCGAGTTTTCTCGAAACCGAAACTAGGATTTGACGACATTTCTGCTCAAGTCAATGTTATGTCAAGACTGACAACACGGGCCGTTTTCCTAAAATTCGATTCGTAAATTTGTGCACGCGTGAATCGCTTTTATTAATCGTCCCAGATAGACATTTTAACAAGTGTTTTATTAATTGTATAGAATAAAAGCTATTAGGTAACTCCATGTACGCATGGTGGCGCAGTTGTGTCGACAATTAAATCCGCCGGAGGTTAGAAGGCTAAATTCAAATTGAAATCAAACGCCGAGGGAATAACATATTTTCCGTCTTCCTGTCGAGATACGATGGTACGTTCGCGGATAAATGTGAACATTAACTTAGGGACGGGTGTACGGCTAGAGAGAGAGGCCTACGCTAAACGCGACGGTGGGAGATAAAAATGAACATCGGCGTTGAGAAAATAATTTTTGTAACACGGAATTGTATTAATATCTAAATACTTTAAAACGCCGTGATGTCAGGCGCGGTGACACAAGTCCTCTTATTGTGCGAGCGGAATCGTCGCGTAAAATACTTCATATTTATTTTGTTAAAACAATTCGTGTTACGACAATTTATATCAGGGAAACGTTTTATTTCCTGGTAGGGTCACGTCACATTTATTTTATGAAACGGCAGACATCTTGGGCAAACAATATATGCATGCATATGTATGTATATATATTATACGGATTTATAATTTTTATTAGGAAATGTACAACATTATAATACATGAAGCAATGTTGAGTTATAGTTGAATAATTAGTTACAAGGTATGGCATAATCTGATTTAAACAAATGCCGTTATAATACTTGTTTATGCATTCTTTTTAAGTGACATTAACTTTGTACGTACATTTCTCTGTATCAATGTTAATTTTAGGACACGCATATAAAATTTCTCGAGATTTTTTATTTAGAAATGCAACGATATATGGAACCCAATATATATAATCATGTATATTTATTTTCTATGGACATAATGTTTATTGTCATAAATAAAACCTTATCATTATAGAGCATCGATTCACACGTTGAACATTTGCGCTTTAGTATATATAATGTTTATTAATAAATATAATCTTATCCTAACGAATATCATTCTACAATAATATGGCGAACTGACTTGTGCCCTATCCCGTTATCTCCCTGCATTCATTTGTATCATATCACATTCCCTCGTCAGGTTGTTCTAATTGCCTTCGTTTTCCTACAAAAACAAATGTGGATCCTATGTGTAACTGACCAACGTTTTCCCCGTTGACTCGACATCAACAACAACGCAAGCTATAACAACGACCTACAGTTTACTGTATCTACAAATCACCCCGCCATTTAATGGCAATATTACGTCACAAACATACAATGGTAAATGTTGTTATGTGTTTACGTCACAACCAGTCTGATAAATGCTACAGGGCACACGCAACTACCACACCCACCTATCGTAAATGCTACTAGTCAATGTTAGTCATACGTAACAACTAGGATATGCTATGTAAAACGACTCAAGACACTGTTGCAAACACGTGCGGACGAGTTCAAGTGTCACGGTTTGACCTACAAAAATGGCAATTTGTTGCACATAAGTGTAAACATTAAATACGATAATCTTACCTCTCGTTAAGAAGCGCGCCCGCGATGTCATAGCACGGATGTTATTCTGCGTTTGAACATTTGGATGTGCAAAGGTTTAATGACTGGGTAAACAAGAAATATCACGAATCATTGCAAAACAGGAAATATTGGGGACGAGCGCCGCTCTTAAACGCACGCACGCACAATATACTCTCCCACAACGACCCCCGCGTTCTGCGACGCCCCCGACTATAATAAAAAACGGGGGGAGATTTTCTAGTTTGTCTGGTTTATTGCTACGCTCATGTTTCTCTTCACTGCTTGACTCTGAGGCTACGTACGAACTAGCGCCGAAACATTAGAGAATAAGATTAGTTATATTAAACTTTATATTAAACTTACGTAGCAACCAGCCGATGGTAAATGCTATTAGGTATGATACATATGAACGTACGTACGTGTTAGTACACATGAACGTACGTACGTATTAATCACATTTAACTTACCATGCATTAAATATTAATTATATTTACACACCCTATATAAACATGGATCTCTGACTGGACGCATAAACTTTGTTCCTCCAATCTGACGTGGACAAGGCAGGAGCCATGTAAGAACCATCTCTTTACCTTTGGTCAGCACCATGGTGCAATCTTTCTCGTAAATTAAGATAAGATTGTTGCCATCAATATAATTACTTGAAGATCGTAAATGCAGTGGACTATAAAGAACATGTTGGGACTAGGTCAAACTGTTCTATATATCCAATGTTCCTTTTATCCATGGGTACATACAACTGTCCAGCCCAGAACAAGGTTTTCAAAGGTGTTCCTTAAATTGGGAGTCCTCATAGAGAAAGAGTCAACTGTATGTGTCCTATATACATATAAACATTGATATGCAAATGTTGAGTGTTGCGCAAATTTTTTAAACACCCTGTGCACATTTTAAATGTATCATGCAAATTTGTTTTGGTAAATTTGTGCCACTTGCATTCAGCATTTTGTTTTTACTTAATGACCAGCTTCACTGACTGAATATGACCCCGACGATATGCTGCTGGTAAAGCTGTCAGTTCGCCAGGCTACTACAGGCTATACCTGAAACGTATCCATTACGTCCCCTGGCATGGACACCACGTAGAAGCGGTGTCATGTTTCGTCTGACTCACCGACAAGACAATGTCAGAGTCTACGGATGATTGCCACTTGTTTGTCTCATGCTTCAGAGAAGGAAACGAAACCGTATCACGATTTCAAAGTGTTCGTTACACACACGGTCGACACGCACACACTGGTTGTCTACAATGATCAGTCTTTGTTGCAGAAATTGACTAGTTGTACGAGACTCTACCTTCGCTTATATATTTGATTGTTTCATTCATGTGTTACTGAAGAGTGTTCAGTATTTTCGCAACACGATTTTTTCAGAATATTTAGCAGTATGATATAGTCTGCTAACTAAATGACTGAGGAATATTTAGCATATATAAGACTCAGAAATTAATACTTGCCTGGTGGATACATTACGTTAATGAGAGAACTACAATGTCTTTATGAGAGAACTATAGTGTCTTCATGAGAGAACTACAATGTCTTCGTGAAAGAACTATAGTGTCCTCATGAGAGAACTACAATGTCTTCACGAGAGAACTATAATGTCTTCATGACAGAACTATAATGTCTTCATGAGAGAACTACAATGTCTTCATGAGAGAACTATAATGTTTTCATGAGAGAACTACAATGTCTTCGTGAGAGAACTATAATGTTTTCATGAGCGAAGTACAATGTCTTCGTGAGAGAACTATAATGTCTTCATGACAGAACTATAATGTCTTCGTGACAGAACTACAATGTCTTCATGAGAGAACTACAATGTCTTCATGAGAGAACTACAATGTCTTCATGAGAGAACTACAATGTCTTCATGAGAGAACTATAATGTCTTCTTGAGAGAACTACAATGTCTTCATGAGAGAACTATAATGTCTTCATGACAGAACTACAATGTCTTCGTGAGAGAACTACAATGTCTTCGTGAGAGAACTACAATGTCTTCATGAGAGAACTATAATGTCTTCATGAGAGAACTACAATGTCTTCATGAGAGAACTACGTCTTCATGAGAGAACTATGTCTTCGTGAGAGAACTACAATGTTTTTATGAGAGAACTACAATATCTTCCTGAGAGAACTACAATGTCTTCATGAAAGAACTACAATGTCTTCATGAGAGAACTACAATGAGAGAACTACAATGTCTTCATGAGAGAACTACAATGAGAGAACTACAATGTCTTCATGAGAGAACTACAATGTCTTCATGAGAACTACAATGTCTTCATGAGAGAACTACAATGTCTTCATGAGAAAACTATAATGTCTTCATGAGAGAACTACAATGTCTTCATGAGAGAACTACAATGTCTTCATGAGAGAACTACAATGTCTTCATGAGAGAACTACGTCTTCATGAGAGAACTACAATGTCTTCATGAGAGAGAGAAATATAATGTCTTCGTGAAAGAACTATATTGTCTTCATGAGAGAACTACAATGTCTTTATGAGAGAACTATAATGCCTTCATGAGAGAACTACAATGTCTTCGTGAAAGAACTATAGTGTCTTCATGAGAGAACTATAATGTCTTCATAAGAGAATTATAATGTCTTCGTGACAGAACTATAATGTCTTCGTGACAGAACTATGATGTCTTCATGAGAGAACTACAATGTCTTCATAAGAGAACTACAATGTCTTCATAAGATAACTATAATGTCTTCATGAGAGAACTATGTCTTCATGAGAGAACTACAATGTCTTCATAAGAGAACTACAATGTCTTCATAAGATAACTATAATGTCTTCATGAGAGAACTATGTCTTCATGAGAGAACTACAATGTCTTCATAAGAGAACTACAATGTCTTCATAAGATAACTATAATGTCTTCATGAGAGAACTATGTCTTCATGAGAGAACTACAATGTCTTCATAAGAGAACTATAATGTCTTCATGAGAAAACCTTCATGAAAGAACTATAAAGTCTGTACTATTTACAATATTCTACATATGCCTGGACCTGTTTTCAGAAAACAAATTACATTTTGTTGCACTAAAACAATCAAATATATAAGCAAACGTACAATTTCATACATATAGTTCAGAAGGACAATCGCAAGTCATGACTCTGCTACGGAAGATGCCTAGTGTCTTCAGTTCTTGGTCTGTTAGCTAAGTGAGTCTTTTGGATGCTCTGAGACACTCTGCCTCCTGTCCTGATGGTCTGTGGAGGTCTCTCAATGTATGTGGTCTTGAACATGTCTGTTGAAGGCTTGGCTCTTGGCTGCCTCCAGGACATCCCACTGGAGTAGATGGGGCGGTACTGCAGAGACTGGGGTAGAGGAGACAGGGTAGTTGGGGTGCTCCAGACATGTGCCCTGGCCTTTGTGACACCAAGCAGAAGTGGACATGGCCCATCCACCTGGCACAGGTAATTATCACTGTTAGCACACATCTACACACCTACACACAGTCAAGATAATCTAAGGTACATAACAAACAGTACAAGCTAAAACATCTATTATAAAAATTATATTTATCATTAAAGATTAACTTGTAATGTAGACCAAAGCTGTTTAAACACCTAAATAAAAAATATGTAACACATTCTAATACAATATTTGCTAAATAATTGATATGTAATTATATTAATTATAATAACAATTATGGATTAGTATTATCATTTTTTTATAGTTAACTGATTATTATGCTACCATTATAATACCATACATTCAACTTATTATTATGCTACAGTTACAATACAATAATTATATATAACTTATTATGATGCTACACCTACCGTAGATACAACTTATTATTATGCTAGTGTTACAATACCATATATATTATTAACTTATCATTACACTACATTTACAACACATGTTTAACGTATTATTACACTAACATTTAAATACAATATTTTTAACTTATTATGACATGACAGTTACAATACCATATATTTAATTTATTATTATGCTAGTTATAATATCATTTATTATTATCATATTGTTTTACACTGTAGTTTTAGTAGTATAAATTAAATGTATTATTATGCTGCAGTTGCAATAACATGCATATATTAAACTTATTATACCATATATTTAGCTTATTATCATGGACAAGTTACAATACCCCATATTTAATTATTATTATGCTACATTTACAACAACATATATTTAACTTATTATTATGCTACATTTACAACACCATATATTTAACTTATTATTATGCTACATTTACAACACCATATATTTAACTTATTATTATGCTACATTTACAACACAACAGCTTGGTACTTGGGTCTACAACAGAGCCTATTTGAGTCTCCCAAAGAAACAACAAAAACACTATCAGTTACATTGTAATAAGCGAACATAAGCTGTAACAGAAGCTGTCCAATGCTGTGCCCACTTCTCACAGAACCTATTCACATTTCAAAGGCCACCCTGTCACATGGGTTTATTAATCTGCAAATCTGAATGGGCGTTGGCGGGGAGAGACAAGCTGCTTTCTCAAAGACATCTTATTATCTACCTCTCTGCTAGTGATAGAATGAAGACTTTGGGGGAATTAATTCCTAGAATTCTACAGTTACAGGTGGCTTATTTGAGATATGTCATCACTGAAGATGTACACTGCTCAAGTACCTCACCAGATACCAGCAAACTGTGCATCCTTCTTTGAACACTAGTTGAACTATTATGTATTCTTTGTGGATTAATGCAGCACAGAATAGTGCTTATCTGCACAACATTAAAACTAAACATTCATATATGCCTCAGTTAAATGGTTACTTTTAATTATGTTAATTAGGAATAATAAAACATGCACAGCCACATTCACCCACAAACTGACTGAAAGAAAACATTAAACCATGCACTATGACATGCTCAGCCACTTTCAACCATTCACTATGATATCCAGAGCCAAACACAACTACGCACTATGACATCTAGTCACACTGAACCATGAACTATGACATCCAGGGTCACACACACAACCACGCACTATGACATCCAGTAGCACTGAACCATGCACTATGGCATCCAGTAACACTGAACCATGCACTATGACATCCAGTAACACTGAACCATGCACTATAACATCCAGGGTCACACACAACAACACACTATGACATCCAGGGTCACACACAACCATGCACTATGACATCCAGGGTTACACACAACCAAGCACTATGACAGCCACACCATGACACACCATACAAAGCCCCCAGTCCTGACACAGCCAGAGCCTAGGCACAGAAAGCCCAGAGGATTCCAAAGAGACATGTCACTTCAAATCCACCGGCCAATAATTTCATTCAGGGAAATCAATCGTAATGAATTGCAGTAGATAAACCACTATGAATGTCTCAAAGGAGAAAGAATTTTACGTGATACATGAATATCTATGTAGTGCTTCCTACGCTACTAGGACTATGGTTTTGTGGAGCAGGATAAGGTCTGGTGCAGGGCTTATTGAGAGCTCTCCTCCTCTCTCATGTCTTAAGCCTACAATTTCAAAATCTTTAATCAAACTGGCCTGATGTCCGTTGTGGATAATTGTCACATATTGTCAGTTATTTTCTTTCAGTTATTGATGTTTTTAATAAAAACAAACACATTAACGAGATCCTAATGTTTCTGGGTTGTTCTAGCTTTTGTGGATTTTTAAGGACAAAATAGAAAATGCATATAGAGGCTTCCTACTCTGCCAAAGATCCTGGGTTGAAGTTGTAGACAATATATTAGTCTCCAAAACCTGGTTTTCAACATGTGGGACTGTGGAATGGATGACCACATTAAATGTCATTCCCATCTGATTAATTGGGGAAAACTAATTCCACGTTTTCTCATGAGGCAACTGTCCCTGGGTAATTAATTAACTGTTAATACTTAATAATTGGGTGACACTGGACCTTGCCCCGTTGCCTAACACCCCAGCACTGACACCCGAGCACTGACATCCCAGCACTGACACCCCAGCACTGACACCCCAGCACTGACACCCCAGCACTGACACCCCAGCACTGACATCCCAGCACTGACACCCGAGCACTGACACCCGAGCACTGACACCCCAGCACTGACACCCCAGCACTGACACCCCAGCACTGACATCCCAGCACTGACACCCCAGCACTGACACCCAGCACTGACATCCCAGCACTGACACCCCAGCACAGACACCCCAGCACTGACACCCCAGCACTGACACCCCAGCACTGACATCCCAGCACTGACATCCCAGCACTGACATCCCAGCACTGACACCCCAGCACTGACACCCCAGCACTGACACCCCAGCACTGACACCCCAGCACTGACACCCCAGCACTGACACCCCAGCACTGACACCCCAGCACTGACACCCCAGCACTGACACCCCAGCACTGACACCCCAGCACTGACACCCCAGCACTGACACCCCAGCACTGACACCCCAGCACTGACACCCCAGCACTGACACCCCAGCACTGACACCCCAGCACTGACACCCCAGCACTGACACCCCAGCACTGACACCCCAGCACTGACACCCCAGCACTGACACCCCAGCACTGACACCCCAGCACTGCCACTGGCAGGGTACTTAGATCTAACAAGTACAACTCATATTAAACTGATGACATAACAATTTAAACTATAATATTATATATGAGCCTTACCACAACATCACAAACTCACCCCGATCGATCTGCGTTCGGCATGCTGCTTCAACTTCTTGCCAGCAGAGGGCACTTGTCCAAGTGGTCGAGCTCGAAGGCGTGGCCTGTTCCACATCACCTTCACCGCTGACCGTCCTTGGTAACTGTCCGGAGAGAGACCGGTGTGAAGGCCAAAGACTGTATGGTTCCTCTTCAACTGCAGCACCTCGCTTGTCTGTTGTGCAAAGTCGGACATGATTTCAACAAAATCCATCTGTTTGTTAGACACGGTTGACTTCTCTCGCGGCAACACAAACCTACTGGCATACGATGTACTACTCTGCACCGTGTGATTGGTCGGTCTGGCATCACATGACACGACACTGTGAACACGGTCAGAAGTAAGAAGCTTAACTGGTGCTGTCAACAACAATTGTCTTGTCTTGTCATACATGGCTCTGTCACCATCAATGTCACATGGAAGTGTCTCGTCATGTTCCACTGGAGACAACAAGATGTCTTTCTGAGTCTTGGCCGATGGAGATCTGTTGTCGACCCGAGTCATTTCCCTGCCTGACTCTCGTTGCATGTCGACTGAACTCTGGCCATACACAGTGACTGAAGCCAGGACATCGTCGTCAACTCCAATGAGAGATGACGATGACGATTTTATGCAATTTTGATGCGTCTCTTTAGTAGTGTCATCATCTTGTTTCACATGGCATGGCTCCATTTTGTTGTGACAAACATCGTCACAAAACTCCTTGACACTGGTTGCCCTGACATGATCTCTTGACATCCGACCTTTGTACCCTTCATTGATCTCAATGATTTTGGGAGAGGGCTCTAAACGTGACAGACCATCAAACATCATTACAGTTTAGAATGTCTGCACATGGTTGAATATTGGTTGATTGAGAAATATCAATACCTCGTTGAAAAGAAGTACATGGGGAAACAATAAATGATGGAATTACTGAAGCTGAAAACAGTAGTAAAGAAATTCCATGAACATAACAAATTCCATGAACATAACAAATTCCATGAACATAACAAATTCCATGAACATAACAAATTTCACTGTAGCTTTATGAGAAAGCTTACACAGAATGTGCACAAGAGAAGAAACCTAAATAATTTATTTCATTAAATATAATGCAAATTAGAGTCCAATTAACACAACCTGCAAATTAAAAGTGTTTCACCTGTTATATTCATGCTCAAATATTCTCTGCACGCTAACTATGTTGTTCCTGTTATGTTTCTCAATATTAAATTAAGCTACAACACTTGAGAAATCTTGAAATTTTCCAGCTGAATAATCAGGCTGGATATCGCTAAATGTGTCAACTAGCTCAACCAGCTAGCGTAATCAGTGAGGATTCTACTAGGTAACTATGGTAAAGAACACATCAAATATTCATGCATAACAGAAGAATAAATGTAATTTAGTGTTGACAAACACATTTCGCGGCAAGTGTCCCACAGCATACGATAAACATGCAATGTTAGAGCCAGACGTGCAAAGATCACGCACATGAGAGCATGCAGTGTGCGGTCCACTCAATGGTGACCTTTGTGCGTTGAGCATGCGAAAAGGCCGGCGCAGAACGACACCAAATGAGAAATATCTATCTTCATTTGCAGTAATGATGCATGTTTGCAGTCGCATTTCACATGAATATATGCGGCGCAGATATGAATATTGGCGATGATTTGTAGCAATGAGACGCATGGAGTGGGAAAATCTATTTTCATGCTTGGACTGAGATGGGTTACATTGAGCGTGCATGCGTGTATGTGTGCATGCGTGTATGTGTCATAGTTGTGTTCAAATAATTTTTTTATCAAACATAAAAATGTAGCATTTGAAAATTTCAAATACTAATACACTTGATCAAATACAAATATGCTAAATTGATATTTCAAATAAACATGGTTAAATTAAAATACCAAAGGGGCATATTTTACATTTAATAAAGAACTGGCAGTATTGGTGAAAATGGTTAGGTTAGGATAGGTAGGCATTTACTAATGTTCAACATAAATACAAATATGAATGTGTGTACGATTGCAGGCGTGAGCGAATCAGTAACCAACGAGGTGGGTGCGAATGTGTCAACAAACGAACATTTGTGCTAAGCAAATCAGTCACTATGCATGTGCGTGTATGCTGTCATTACACACACGCATGTGTCATGTGGGTGTGTGCCTGCATCGTGTCATAATTTCATAATAATATATCGTGCTCCACAGACCATCTCATACTAGGAATAATGCTGTGAGAAGTGACATAAATTACCTTTTACTGTGTGCTGTATTACAGAATCGGTTTTGTAAACATTTCAAGAAAGTAACGAGTAGATTTATCGGGCTGGCATAGCTGTTTAGTTATCTACGTGAACGTTTGGCGGCGGGCAATCGTCACTGTCAGATGACATATCTATGTGTGTACGGTGTATTTAACCCTCTAAATATGCAAAAATGCGACGAGTTGGCAACGCTGCAGACTTACACACCACTGAATTCTTTAAAAATTTTGTCATTCTGAAATTAGCAAAAAACTTCTGTTATAACCCGGGGTATACCCATTAGTGCAAAACATCACAACCTGGTTGTATTTGAAGCATCCAACATCCGTTCAGATTCTGAATGATAGCGGGCTTGCCCCATCTCACATTGTGGCACAAACTGTATGATTATAGTGCCCCCTAGAGTTGGTATATAGGTTGTTTCTCGACAGGAGAAAAACTCCAAAACTTATGGAATTCCCTTAATCCCGTCATGTAAACACAACATTGTACTTTTATTCATTCTTGACTTGAGACAGAGGTGGACATTAGTTATAATGAAATTTGTTTGCAGTTATACCGAAACTTATACGTTAACATTGTTTTGGACACTACGGAGAAGCATTCATTGTGCCGAATACATATGATGCAGATCTGTTATATGAAATAAATTTGATTAAATTTAACCATTAGAATGCTGCAACTCAGAGCTACTTGCATTTCACCACTGTGCCTACCCCTCCACTGCAGTGGAGGGCCAATCATAACAGAGATCAAACTAGGCCCTACCTGCACCAATGGGGTTTGACCCACACACGAGGGAACCAGCGAATCATAACAGAAAATGGTACCTGGAGAGCTTCTAGGAATCTCCGGTGTTGGTGCATAGAACTCAGCAAGGCTCATAGATGTTCTCTCCCTAACAATGACTCGGTCTCCCCTGCTACTGTCGGGGCTGGAGACTGATTGAGTCTACAACACCGGGAAACATTCATCGTGCGAGTGTTATTACAAAGACTGGATAGCAAAATATGAAGCTCCTGTGAAACAGGCCAAATCAAAACAATCATGGACTGGAACTGTTGACATCTGGGTTAAAGACTATTGGGAAATTAGCAGTGATTATTATTATAACGTATATGAAATTAATGATAACATATGCTAGGTCTTTAAAAGAATATTTGTGTGGACAAAACCTAAGTGTCTTCAAGCCAGTATTTTTACACCTTACAAATAACAGGCAGCCATGTGTATATGACTATATGTATTCTCGCCTGTAGGTCTACTTTAAGGTTTCTGTCAATATTACCGTTAACTTATCAGAATGTACCATTTGCATGATTAGCTTTAAACCTGATTGTAATCATAATCACTTGTAAATAATTACACAATGGTTGTTACCATAATCCTTTATAAGTAATTACATTATGACTGTAATAAGAATCACATGTAAACTACATTACTTTTTAACCCTTATATTAGTTAAATAAATAATATCAAAAGCCATGTATTCACAGTCATAGACAACCAATACGATTTTAGCTAAAATGTTTCACAAACTGTGCTAAATGTGCACATAACCCAAAAATTTGGGCAGATAGCTCTGTGGAGATATATCAGCTGACAGTCAGTGGTATGTAAACTTAAATAAAATAGGAATTCCATTAAAATAAATCACAGAAACAATGAAAACTGAAGTGTCTTGGTCAATTTGCATGTTCGTGCGTGCTTGCGCATGTGCATGTTGGCGTGGATTGCTCTACAGATCCATCTTTTGTGCGTTAAAGAAATTAATCAAAATGTTGAATACTCAACCGAACCCTCTGTCCGCAGAACTGCAGTAATACTCACTATATCATGTATAATTAGGCTGTTTTTGTGGAAAATGTGACACATCCCACCTTTCATGGCTACAGACTACTAATGATTTCTCCAATGAAATCAATGTTAAAAGTGAATCGGATAGTGAAGTGAATTCCACACAGCGTGCAAAATTACAATTTGTTTTTAATACAACCTGTGCAATTAGATTTTTGAATTGTTATCGAGATGCAATAATGTTTTCAATTTAGTTTTTTCAGAAAATTTGAAGCCCAAGTCAACTGGATTCTGTCTTCATACACCTGGGCTCCTTCCATCACGAGCTACTAGAAATTTATACCTGTGCACAATACATGCGTCATATTCAACAAATTGCCCTTTTTTCTTTTACTAGCTATTTTTTAAGGGTGCAACACATCCTTGAACCATTTCAAAATCACTGCACTTTATTGGTATGCCACGAACCCTGGATATAAAATAATGATCTATACCCGTTTGATGAAAACGACTCCGGAGCGAATGCATCCGCCAGCTGGTTTGATAAACGATTACAGGATATCGTCTGTTCATGTGTCAAGAAAACGAGCAAATCACACTTATTTTCATTATATTAGTTTCATGTATCAAATGTATCAAATGTATTAAATGGAGCACAATGGAAATACGGTTACAAAGCAGACTTTTTGAGTCATCATTGCATAAGTATGTACATGACAATGTATGTGACATGTACATGACATGTACATAACAATTTATGTTACATGTACATGACAATTTATGTGACAATGTATGTGACATGTACATGCCGTGACAATGTATGTGACATGTACATGCTGTGACAATGTATGTGACATGTACATGCTGTGACAATGTATGTGACATGTACATGCTGTGACAACGTATGTGACATGTACATGCTGTGACAACGTATGTGACATGTACACGCTGTGACAACGTATGTGACATGTACATGCCGTGACAATGTATGTGATATGTACATGCTGGTGCAAAATAAATAATTAAATTAAATTAATAATAAATCTAGTTTGGACTAATTCCACCAGTATGTGACATGCACATGACAATGTATGTGACATGCACATGATAATGTGTGTGACATGCACATGATAATGTGTGTGACATGTACATGACAATGTGTGTGACATGTACATGACAATGTGTGTGACATGTACATAACAATGTATGTGATATGTACATGCTGATGCAAAATAAATAATTAAATTAAATTAATAATAAATCTAGTTTGGACTAATTCCACCAGGTGTCAGTTCAATATGGTCCCAATGTCTGTATGTGATATGTACATGACAATGTATGTGTCATGCACATGACAATGTATGTGACATGCACATGACAATGTATGTGACATGCACATGACAATGTATGTGACATGCACATGATAATGTGTGTGACATGCACATGACAATTTGTGTGACATGTACATGACAATGTGTGTGACATGTACATGACAATGTATGTGATATGTATATGCTGATGCAAAATAAATAATTAAATTAAATTAATAAAAAATCTACTTTGGACTAATTCCACCTGGTGTCAGTTAAATAGGGTTGCAATGTCTGTAGACCAATGTTGTATTTAAATGAATAATCAATTACCTATCAAAAGCAAGTTTTATGTGATGTCATGTGTCATTGTGATTGACAGGTCTGTAGTTCACCAATCAAACGGGCAACAGCCAGTTTTTTTACATTTCTGAACATTTCCACATCTATGTAGATATTGCTGTTACTTATTTAGTGTGATTCTATAGAATTTCATACACCCCCACTTCGTGTGCATTTAACTAGCATTAGTAAAACTATTCAGGAGTTGTTTATTTGACTAGACAAGAAAATATAAACAGCGACCTCTCCTATCATGACTAGATGTCAGGAACCTGTAAGGACAAGTTGGTCAACCAGTCACTCATGGTGTGAGTTTGACCGATAACGATATCAAGAGAGTAGTAGCAGTAGCTTAATGAAGACTTGGAATGCGAACTCACAACACAGAACAACAGCTGGGGAGGGCGGCCGACGTAATGACGCTTCATAAAAATGATATTACATTATGGGATGCAAATGAGTGTATTATTTAGTCGTGAACCTAGCAGTGGCCGCAGGCAGTGCTCAGGGATCAATATCTGATACAGAAATGTCACATTTCTAGGCAGTACGGACGTCATGTACTCTACGACACTGACAATGACACTACTACGGACAAAATAAACACTAGCAATGACACTACTACGGACACCATAAACCTTAGCAATGACAACTACCAACACCAGTACATCAACTAACACTAACACCTCAACCAACACCAGTACATCAACTAACACTTCAACCAACACCAGTACATCAACTAACACTTCAACCAACACCAGTACATCAACTAACACTTCAACCAACACTGACACTTCAACTAACACCAATGACACCTCAACAAACATTGACACCTCCATCACTGCTAACACCTAAACAAATACTAACACTTCAACCAACACTGACACCTAATCACTACTGACACCTCAAACAACATTGACACCTCTACCAACAATGACACCACCATCACCTCTGACAGTTCAATGAACACTGACACCTCAACCAACACTGACACCATCATCACCACAGACATCCCAATCACACTGACACTTTAAACAACACTGACATTTCAACTAACACTGACACCACCATCAACACTTGGACCAACACTGATGCCACCATCACTACTAACACCTGAACAAACAATGACATATTCCACTTTCACCACCACCACCGCCGCCGCCGCCGCCGACGCCACCACCACCACCACCACCACCACCACCATCAGGCATCAGACAGGGTGCGCTAGTCCTAACGTCCTGACACCAGTCAGTAGCTGCACGAAACAGAAGTGTCACAGAACACACGCACAGATGTGCCCTGTCAAATACAGTTTTCCCATTTCTTGGCCCTCTGATGGGTTCACACCTCTCACTGCCTCAGTATGTCAGGCTAACCTCGACTTATTGATTTTGCCAAATAATTATTTCCAGACGCAAAATGGAGTTAAAACTTTGCCTAGACACTAATAAGATTTCCAAGAAAATACAATTTCTTATATTACCATATTTTGACACATAAAATTCCAATTTTCGCAGAAGTGCAAAACAAGGGTTGCCTTTCAGTAGCAAGTTTATATGACATGCAATAGTAAAACATAATATAGTGATTCCCTATTATATGGGCCCTGTCACCAGAAGCCACCCCCTCATCAGACAACACCCCCTCACCAGACACCAGAGGCCACCTTGCTATGCCGCAAACAAGGCTTTGCCATGATAATCTCTGTCATGAGAGGCCACTGCTATTGTAAGGCCACTGTAAGTGTGTAGACCTGCATTGTGTGTAATAGCCCTGTCCACATGTCTAGCTGTGCACCTAAAAAATGTAATAAAAAATGTGCAACTCAAATTCATTTACTCAGAATGTGTTCTAAAAATGGGAGATTCCGGTCATTTCTCCAGTTGACATGTTAACCAGTAAGACCGATAAGCGCATGCCCAGTTCTATGAAAATCGGGTTACCTAGACTAGTGTGACATATTAAGGGAGGCTGGCATACACAGAACCGATGCAAAGTCTCAAACAAACGTATTATTTTGCCAGAAAGAGAACTAGTTTAGTAAACAAAGGCCAAAATGTGTTACATAAGTTGAGTTTGGATGCAAACAGCATAGCCATACTGTTGGCAAATATAGGAATAGGTGTATAAAATTTTTTTTTTAATATATATATATTTTACTAGACTTTGACACTTGTGACATAGGGCTATCTAACAGCGGCCCTTAAAAGTACGATGATGTGTGTTCAACAAGGTTTTCCTAGTAAACCACTAGCGTGATATCCTTAATTGTAGCTACAAATGGTTGTTTTTGTAACTCTTATAGGTGCATAGGCCCAGAACCTGAACTTTTGTTTCCCTTTAATGACCCTGTCTCAGCTGCCAATGCAGACACGAGAAAGCTGAGTATTGATGGAATCTTGTTGGTCCTCGCCACTGAGAGTCTGACAGTCTGCCCACTGAGAGTCTGACAATCTGCCACTGAGAGTCTGACAGTCTGCCACTGAGAGTCTGACAGTCTGCCACTGAGGGTCTGACATTCTGCTACTGAGAGTCTGACAGTCTGCCACTGAGAGTCTGACAGTCTGCCCACTGAGAATCTGACAGTCTGCCACTGAGAGTCTGACAGTCTGCCAACTGTGCTGGAGCTACAGATGTTCTTGGCAACTGACCCAGGTCTGCCACTCAGGTTTCATCCCACCTAAATGAACTCACTAGCATGGGATAGCTGGGGACCGATCATTATTTCACTTCTGGGTCTATTTCTTACGTATAAAGTGCCAGTGATTTTGAGATGGTACGTCCTTTGAAGGATTGTCCTCTCTGTAGGAAGAATGGGTGAATTAGGACTGTCCTCTCCATAGGAAGAATGGGGGTCAGGGGTGAAGTAGGATTGTCCTCTCCATAGGAAGAATGTGGGTCAGGGGTGAAGTAGGATGGTCCTCTCTGTAGGAAGAATGTGGGTCGGGGTGAAGTAAGATGGTCCTCTCTGTAGGAAGAATGGGGGTCAGGGGTGAAGTAGGACGGTCCTCTCTATTAAGAATGGGGGTTCAGGTGAAATAGGACTGTCCTCTCCCTAGGAAGAATGGGAGTAAGGGGTGAAGTAGGACTGTCCTCTCCATAGGAAGAATGGGGGTCAGCGGTGAAGTAGGACTGTCCTGTCTGTAGGAAGAATGGGGGTCAGGGGTGAAGTAGGATGGCCCTCTCTATTAAGAATGGGGGTTCAGGTGAAATAGGACTGTCCTCTCCCTAGGAAGAATGGGGGTCAGCAGTGAAGTAGGACTGTCCTCTCCGTAGGAAGAATGGGGGTCATGGATGAAGTAGGACTATCCTCTCTGTAGGAAGAATGTGGGTTGGGGTGAAGTAGGATGGTCCTCTCTGCAGGAAGAATGGGGGTCAGCGGTGATGTAGGAATGTCCTCTCCATAGGAAGAATGGGGGTCAGCGGTGAAGTAGGACTGTCCTATCTGTAGGAAGAATGGGGGTCATGGTGAAGTAGGATGGTCCTCTCCCTAGGAAGAATGGGAGTCAGGGGTGAAGTAGGATGGTCCTCTCTGTAGGAAGAATGGTGGTCAGTGGTGATGTAGGAATGTCCTCTCCATAGGAAGAATGGGGGTCAGCGGTGAAGTAGGACTGTCCTATCTGTAGGAAGAATGGGGGTCATGGTGAAGTAGGATGGTCCTCTCCCTAGGAAGAATGGGAGTCAGGGGTGAAGTAGGATGGTCCTCTCTGTAGGAAGAATGGGGGTCAGGGGTGAAGTAGGACGATCCTCTCTGTAGGAAGAATGGGGGTCAGGGGTGAAGTAGGGCGGTCCTCTTTGTAGGAAGAATGGGGATCAAGGGTGAAGTAGGACTGTCCTCTCCGTAGGAAGAATGGAGGTCAGGGAAGTCCTCTGCGGAGTAATCATTGCTACATAAATACTGCCCCTGTCTGCCAGCTCATTCATTCTGTGTGGCGAGGTTTAGAAATGAAACTGCAGTGATAAATTATTGTTCATAATTGCAAAGTGTCCTGCGGAGAGCGCGAGACAGCATTTTATTAAACAGACCGATGCACAGCACTCCAGTTCGGCATGAATACAGCTAGGAACAGAGGAAGAGATATATTCACTCTGGTGGTGGTTGTTTCAGAACAATCATATATAAAGATACAGCGTCTGATTGTTCTATCATAAAAAACACGGTACCAGATGTATGTAGTAATGGAAAGTAACAGGAAAAAACTAACACATTTTGCTCGGAAACAAAGTAACATCAAAAAAGCAATGGAAAAAGTAACACATTTTGCTACGAAGAAAGCATCAGCTTCATTGAATTTCAACATCTTAAAATGTATTCTAAAAAAAAATGTGCCAGTATTTTTCATTACTCTGTTCTTTGACTTTGCAGCAGCCATTTTAATAATGTTCCATAATTTCTCATCTTTGAAATTGTAGCACTATACTGGTATCATATCTTGAAATGTATCAGTGGCGGTTGTTTCAGAATAGTCATGTTTAAAAGTAAAAAGTCTCATCGAATCCCCCCTTTTGAAAGAATTTGTTTTAACTGTAATTTTTTTTAGAAATCACCCCAGAAATTTCTAGCCGATCGTGTGCACCCTAACCCCCTTTTCAAAACTGTGAGGATGGGCCTGTGATGTAAACATTACATTTAAGATGGAACATTAAACAGTTAACTGTCAAATTTAACATTTTAAAGGGAGATATGGCAACGGGATAGAATTTTTTTCATTTACATCATTCGTGCAACTTGTTATACCAAAACTGTAGAGTGGGTCTTACTGAATAAAACATACATACATAGAACTCCTCTAAAAAAAATTACATTATGAATATTTTTCTTCTGAATTTTCAATGTTATGATATTCTAAATGCAACATTTTTCGGCACATTTTATACACTACCCTCAAGATATTGCACAAAACACAAACTATTTTTTAGAAATTTTTTTGGCATTATAGGTGAACACAACAATCCAAACCAGATGACCAGACGGTTTTTACTTCTAATGTTATACATTCTTTTTGTCACAATGTGATTGAATAACACCATTGATACATGGTAGATGCAAGCTTTATCCATGAATAAAACTAATCAACAAGTATGTTGTTAGAAAAGTGACTTTTATTGATAGTAAACATACAAACCTATTGGAATATGTAGGAAACACATTTTGAGTAATTCTTTAAAAAACGTCACCCCAGCTGTCTTATTTCCCTTTTTCACGTTGTAATTAATCACCATCGTCTTACATTTGGGGCATTCGGTCAAATCTTTGTAGATTTAGTCAAACCTAAAATTGTATACCACACGGGAGATGGTGAGGACATATGCTATTGTTTTAAATGCAACTATCTACTGGATGATGTTGTGTTTTCTATAATAATGTTTCATGTTAAAAAAATATCACGATTACAAACGTTTGATGGTTTTCAGCTCACTAGATTCCTGTTTTGTTTCTCAAGAGTTGCCAGGTATGTATAGGTTGTGTTAAATATCGGAAAAGGAGACAGACAAACCTCTGTTTCCTCTTCCCCATCAGAAAGCTCATCTTTCTTCTTCCAGTCTACAACAGAGAACTGTCTGTAAATTTGTGAAGCACTACTGATAAAACAGTGTTAATCGTGCAATAGTACAATAAACATATAGATAGCACAATTAGAATTAATTTATAAATGTTTGTCAGTTTGTATCACAGCAGCACTGTATTGTTAGAAGGCAGACCCATGCACAGTAAAAATTTAATAACAATATTTCTAATGAAATTGACCTTTCATGTTTTATATCATTAAACAACACATGCCATTTGATCTTCTGACAGAGCCATATATCGTGGTAATGCCATCAATGGAAATGTTAGCACGTCTGATTTCTGAGCAATCAGATAATGCAACTAACTACTACATCAAGGGGCAGAATTCATTAGAACAGCGATATTATTCTGAAAAAAAATTACACTGGGGCGGATATCTAGTATTTTGCACAAATTAAGACGTCTGATTTTAGAAGAAAACAT
The DNA here is from genome assembly GCA_963662155.1 of Lamellibrachia columna. Taxonomy (NCBI): domain Eukaryota; kingdom Metazoa; phylum Annelida; class Polychaeta; order Sabellida; family Siboglinidae; genus Lamellibrachia; species Lamellibrachia columna. Next base: position 9,946,960 of record OY759273.1, read on the forward strand.
CGTGATGAACGAGACACAGGATGAGATGCTCCATTTGTCAAATTAAATGTCATCTTTGTTCAGTCAGTTTTGATAATGAAGCTGCACGCCTCAATTGTAGCAAATATCATGCATCTGGTGCAATACTCACAATATCCACTGAAGGTGTTGCCAATGAATGAGGTCATTAGTACCTGGAGCAGCATAATCGAGTGCTGATTCATTACCAACATGATTCTGTCGAACGTCTGACAACGAATGTAATGAAACCAAACAGGCTATTTGTGTTGGTTCATAGAACACAATCAACAACCTTTGTTGTGTAGACAGAATGCAGCAGCACCATTGCTGTGTAGACAGAATGCAGCAGCACCATTGCTGTGTAGACAGAATGCAGTAGCACCATTGCTGTGTAGACAGAATGCAGCATTATTGTTGTGTAAACAGAATGCAGTAGCACTATTGCTGTGTAAACAGAATGCAGTAGCACTATTGCTGTGTAAACAGAATGCAGTAGCACTATTGCTGTGTAAACATAATGCAGTAGCACTATTGCTGTGTAAACAGAATGCAGTAGCTTCATTGCTTTGTAAATAGAACACAGTAACATTATTGCTGCATAAACATCATTGCTGTGTAAACAGAACACAGTATAGCGCTATTGCTATGTAGACAGAATGCAGCAGCACCATTGCTGGGTAGACAGAATGCAGCAGCACCATTGCTGTGGAGACAGGATGCAGTAGCACCATTGCTGTGTAGACAGAATGCAGCAGCACCATTGCTGGGTAGACAGAATGCAGCAGCACCATTGCTATGGAGACAGAATGCAGTAGCACCATTGCTGGGTAGACAGAATGCAGCAGCACCATTGCTGGGTAGACAGAATGCAGCAGCACCATTGCTGTGGAGACAGAATGCAGTAGCACCATTGCTGGGTAGACAGAATGCAGCAGCACCATTGCTGGGTAGACAGAATGCAGCAGCACCATTGCTATGGAGACAGAATGCAGTAGCACCATTGCTGGGTAGACAGAATGCAGCAGCACCATTGCTGGGTAGACAGAATGCAGCAGCACCATTACTATGGAGACAGAATGCAGTAGCACCATTGCTGGGTAGACAGAATGCAGCAGCACCATTGCTGGGTAGACAGAATGCAGCAGCACCATTGCTGTGGAGACAGAATGCAGTAGCACCATTGCTGGGTAGACAGAATGCAGCAGCACCATTGCTGGGTAGACATAATGCAGCAGCACCATTGCTGGGTAGACAGAACGCAGCAGCACCATTGCTGTGGAGACAGAATGCAGTAGCACCATTGCTGGGTAGACAGAATGCAGCAGCACCATTGTTGGGTAGACAGAATGCAGCAGCACCATTGTTGGGTAGACAGAATGCAGCAACACCATTGCTGGGTAGACAGAATGCAGTAGCACCATTGCTGGGTAGACAGAATGCAGCAGCACCATTGCTGTGGAGACAGAATGCAGTAGCACCATTGCTGGGTAGACAGAATGCAGCAGCACCATTGCTGGGTAGACAGAATGCAGTAGCACCATTGCTGGGTAGACAGAATGCAGCAGCACCATTGCTGTGGAGACAGAATGCAGTAGCACCATTGCTGGGTAGACAGAATGCAGCAGCACAATTGCTGGGTAGACAGAATGCAGCAGCACCATTGCTATGTAAACAGAATGCAGCAGCACCATTGCTATGTAGACAGAACGCAGTATAGCATTATTGCTGTGTAAACAGAATGCAGTAGCACCATTGCTGTGTAAACATAACGTAGTAGCACTATTGATGTGTAAACAGAATGCAGTATAGCACTATTGCTGTGTAAACAAAACATGGGAATCCTGAATAGGGTAATATATGGTCTTCAGATCTTGCAGTGAAAACAGGGTTGACTTGGATCCCAGAAGGTAAGAGGAAAGGGGAAGACATTAAGCAACATGGAACTGACACATGGAAGAGGAACTGAAGGCTGCTTGGCTGACATGGGATACAGTTGCGGTCCAGTGGGAGCCAAACCAAGAGGATAAGTAAGTAAGTAAGTAAGTAAATAAGTAACAGTTACTGTCACTTACTATTGGAGTTTTATTACACAATAACAGAGGCACAAGGGACATATGATACAACCAGGATCTGCCCAGTGGTACTCAATGGTGCCACAAACTCTACAGGAGCCAGTTAGCAGCCTGCTACAGGAGTCCAACCAGCCATGGACCATCAAAGCCAGACCAAGGCAGAGGCCCATCAAACTGTCATTAAGCTAACATACTCTGGTCTTTATAGCATCCAGGGATCTACCCCCTAGAACCAGTTACATGATTTACTTAGCCCTGCATAAAAGCCCATAAATAACATAACTGACCATTTTGTGTTTGGGGCCCAAAGGATGTTGTGCCAGACACCCCTGTGGGGTTAATTAATGGGTGTGTTAACTGGGCCGTATATAGGAAGGTTTAGGAACCCATAAGGAGATTTGAAGAGGGTAGGAAGCTGTAACTGATTTGATATATTGCAAAGTGAAGATGTTGTGTAGGAAGCTGGATGCAAATGAAGTAGTTTTAAAGAACTGAATTTCTTAAAAAATCGAACCTTTTACTGAACCTGTTCTGAAGATTTTCATACACAATTTGATTTATTCATTGCCATTTTCACTACCTATCACAACATTTTCAGTATCTGTATAATTACCTATCAAGGATATAAATTGTAAGCAACTGGCATATTTACATTCGCTGCTCACCTCTGTAAGAAAGCCTAAGTAACTACGATCATTTCGTTCTGGTTTCTGTTTGTTCCCAGAATTAAAACAAATGTTGGAACTAGGGCCTTCTTGGTTGCTGCATCAAATCTGTGGAATTAAAACAAGTGTTGGAACTAGGGCCTTCTTGATTGCTGCACCAACTCTGTGGAATTAAAACAAATGTTGGATCTAGGACCTTCTTGGTTGCTGCACCAACTATGTGGGATTAAAATAAATGTTGGAACTAGGGCCTTCTTGGTTGCTGCACCAACTATGTGGGATTAAAACAAATGTTTGAACCAGGGCCTTCTTGGTGCTGCACCAACTCTGTGGAATTAAAACAAATGTTGGAACTAGGGCCTTCTTGATTGCTGCACCAACTATGTGGGATTAAAACAAATGTTGGAACTAGGGCCTTCTTGGTGCTGCACCAACTCTGTGGGATTAAAACAAATGTTGGAACTAGGGGGCCTTCTTGGTGCTGCACCAACTCTGTGGGATTAAAACAAATGTTGGAACTAGGGCCTTCTTGGTGCTGCACCAACTCTGTGGGATTAAAACAAATGTTGGAACTAGGGCCTTCTTGGTGCTGCACCAACTCTGTGGGATTAAAACAAATGTTGGAACTAGGGCCTTCTTGGTGCTGCACCAACTCTGTGGGATTAAAACAAATGTTGGAACTAGGGCCTTCTTGGTGCTGCACCAACTCTGTGGGATTAAAACAAATGTTGGAACTAGGGCCTTCTTGGTGCTGCACCAACTCTGTGGGATTAAAACAAATGTTGGAACTATGGCCTTCTTGGTGCTGCACCAACTCTGTGGGATTAAAACAAATGTTGGAACTAGGGCCTTCTTGGTGCTGCACCAACTCTGTGGAATTAAAACAAATGTTGGAACTAGGGCCTTCTTGGTGCTGCACCAACTCTGTGGGATTAAAACAAATGTTGGAACTAGGGCCTTCTTGGTGCTGCACCAACTCTGTGGAATTAAAACAAATGTTGGAACTAGGGCCTTCTTGGTGCTGCACCAACTCTGTGGGATTAAAACAAATGTTGGAACTAGGGCCTTCTTGGTGCTGCACCAACTCTGTGGAATTAAAACAAATGTTGGAACTAGGGCCTTCTTGGTTGCTGCACCAACTCTGTGGAATTAAAACAAATGTTGGAACTAGGGCCTTCTTGGTGCTTCACCAACTCTGTGGGATTAAAACAAATGTTGGAACTAGGGCCTTCTTGGTGCTGCACCAACTCTGTGGGATTAAAACAAATGTTGGAACTAGGGCCTTCTTGGTGCTGCACCAACTCTGTGGGATTAAAACAAATGTTGGAACTAGGGCCTTCTTGGTGCTGCACCAACTCTGTGGGATTAAAACAAATGTTGGAACTAGGGCCTTCTTGGTGCTGCACCAACTCTGTGGGATTAAAACAAATGTTGGAACTAGGGCCTTCTTGGTGCTGCACCAACTCTGTGGGATTAAAACAAATGTTGGAACTAGGGCCTTCTTGGTGCTGCACCAACTCTGTGGGATTAAAACAAATGTTGGAACTAGGGCCTTCTTGGTTGCTGCACCAACTCTGTGGAATTAAAACAAATGTTGGAACTAGGGCCTTCTTGGTTGCTGCACCAACTCTGTGGAATTAAAACAAATGTTGGAACTAGGGCCTTCTTAGTGCTGCACCAACTCTGTGGGATTAAAACAAATGTTGGAACTAGGGCCTTCTAGGTTGCTGTACCAACTCTGTGGAATTCACTCCGATGTTTTACAGAGCTCAGGTCTCTATGATTTTGGTGTAATAGAAGTAGTTTTGTACTGTAACGTTGGCTGAATAAATGAGATTACTAACTGGATTGTGTCAACACCTCATTGACCATTGAAAAAGAATTATTTAAGTGATGAATATGAATTTAAGTAGATATTGACCACAGACGACTGACCGCACACTGACCTGTATGTTGACCAGTGATGGCCGCTACGTGCCAGGCCCCACATGATAAGCTCTGTATTGGGATGTTCCCAGTGTCTACAGAGGTGGGCTCAAACAGAACGTCTGTAGGGTTGTTGGTGATCACGTGGCTGCTCTTTCCCCATAGATACAGACGTCCCATCACTGTAACAGAATAATCTCACATTGTACATTAACAAGCTTCTTCACAATGCTACAAATTCAGATGATACCAAATAATTTTTGAATATTGAAATGGTTCATAAAGATATTAATAGAAATATTTTCTTAAAGAAGGTACCGGTAGTAGAACTAGATGGCATGAAACAGACTTTTTGGCAAGTCACAAACTGGCAAGTAAAGTCAAGTCAAGTCTCAAGTCATTGACCTCCATGTCCATGCCAAGTCTCAAGTCATTGACCTCCAAGTCCAAATCAAGTCTCAAGTTATCTCTCTGAATCGAGAATCATGCAAAATAAAACCTTCACAAAACTCCTTTGTATTGTATTGTATGTTAAAAGTAAAAAAGGTATGTTCTTATATAGCGTAGTATCTAGGTCTTATATAGCGGGGTATCTAGGTCTTGTATAGCGCAGTATCTAGGTCTTATATAGCATAGTATCTAGGTCTTATATAGCATAGTATCTAGGTCTTATATAGCATAGTATCTAGGTCTTATATAGCGTAGTATCTAGGTCTTATATAGCATAGTATATAGGTCTTATATAGCATAGTATCTAGGTCTTATATAGCATAGTATCTAGGTCTTATATAGTGTAGTATCTAGGTCTTATATAGCGTAGTATCTAGGTCTTATATAGCATAGTATCTAGGTCTTATATAGCATAGTATCTAAGTCTTAAGACTGCTCAAAGCACTTTACACTTCACCCCCTGGCAGACCTGTTCATTCCACCATGCCATCTCTGGGAAGCATTCAGCCATGCTGCAATTACTGCGCAAAGACTATTAGTTCACATATCCACCTCTGTCTATAGCCAGGTACTCATTTATACAGCTGAGTGAACTGTGACAATGTGGGGTGAACGAAATTGCCACAGTTTCAAAACGACAGCAAAAGGATTCGAATCCAGGTTCTCTCGATAGAGAGTCCAGCATTCTAACTGCTAAATTTTATGTTGTGTATGTTAAGCAATTCAAACGTATTCTGCCATGCGGTTCTCAAATAGTATCTGTTTAAAAAAAACATTGGCATGGACGAGAAGGGAAAGAATGGCTGGAAGAATTTTAGGTAAAACGATATCTTTACAAATGTTTTTGCAAACATAATCAGTCAGTTTGCCTGTCCAACAGTGATTAGTCAAGGGTTATATTCTGTCTCAAAAGAAAACAAATGTCCTCTCCAGAGTTTTTTAAATGTGACATCTATATGTATGAGTAATGAACAAGTTTATAGTAATAATATATCGCAATGACACATCACTTATATATTAAAAATGAAGAATTTTTTATATTTAAATTTATGATATATATTAAAGATGCTTAATAAATTTTTTTGCTAGTCTCATTTCAAATAAATTTTGCAAAAAACCAAACCTATCTAGTATCCACTACCACATGTTAGCTCGTTTGTGCAACTTCTGTTTTTGTGAAATCATCAGACAAACTATTAAATTAGTTAATGCTTGTCCAAGCATTAACTGATGTGAAAATCTAAATGCTGAAAAATCATGATTTTCTTCCTAGGTGAAATTTTGTCACTTTGTCATGTGATCGGCGAGAGGATGGAGGTCACGCCGATGATCAGCATTGACCCACACAGTGTTTACCGTTTTGGATATCCACTATTTTGATCCTTACCAGATCTAACGACTCAAGTCAATTCTTTCGATGATTTGAAAAAAATAGGCATTTTTTTATTAAATCGACTGTGGATGTTACATAAACTATTCACACACTACATATTTGGACAACAATGAACTGGATTTGTGATATGCTAAATCAGTTGAGAAAACAGTTTTAAAGTAAAAACAAATTAAACATATTGATCTTAGCAGTGGTTTTATTGCATTAAATGGTTATTCTGTTATTCTGTTATTACTGGGTCATCCACGTTTGTCTATTGTTACTTCTTAAATGTGTTGAACGGTTTCTTGTGTCAAAGGTATGTGTTGAACGGTTTCTTGTGTCAAAGGTATGTGTTGAACGGTTTCTTGTGTCAAAGGTATGTGTTGAACGGTTTCTTGTGTCAAAGGTATGTGTTGAACGGTTTCTTGTGTCAAAGGTATGTGTTGAACGGTTTCTTGTGTCAAAGGTATGTGTTGAACGGTTTCTTGTGTCAAAGGTATGTGTTGAACGGTTTCTTGTGTCAAAGGTATGTGTTGAACGGTTTCTTGTGTCAAAGGTATGTGTTGAACGGTTTCTTGTGTCAAAGGTATGTGTTGAACGGTTTCTTGTGTCAAAGGTATGTGTTGAACGGTTTCTTGTGTCAAAGGTATGTGTTGAACGGTTTCTTGTGTCAAAGGTATGTGTTGAACGGTTTCTTGTGTCAAAGGTATGTGTTGAACGGTTTCTTGTGTCAAAGGTATGTGTTGAACGGTTTCTTGTGTCAAAGGTATGTGTTGAACGGTTTCTTGTGTCAAAGGTATGTGTTGAACGGTTTCTTGTGTCAAAGGTATGTGTTGAACGGTTTCTTGTGTCAAAGGTATGTGTTGAACGGTTTCTTGTGTCAAAGGTATGTGTTGAACGGTTTCTTGTGTCAAAGGTATGTGTTGAACGGTTTCTTGTGTCAAAGGTATGTGTTGAACGGTTTCTTGTGTCAAAGGTATGTGTTGAACGGCTTCTTGTGTCAAAGGTATGTGTTGAACGGTTTCTTGTGTCAAAGGTATGTGTTGAACGGTTTCTTGTGTCAAAGGTATGTACTTCACGGAGCATTTCACTTGAAATTCAGAGCACCTGCAAAACAACTGTATAATTTTTTAATGATTGACATTTATCCAAAGGCTTGCCTTTAATTATAAAAAAACAAAACTAACTGTGTTCAATAACAAATGAGGTATAATTAAATACACATGTTTTTAATAAGCTGCTTTAATGTGCACACTTAAACCACAAACTAGAAACTGAAGCGAATGGTTGCACATGACTAAACATTGTATTGAAACCTGGCATTCAACTGGTGCTCATCTGCTATGCTGACTAAAATGAAAATTGCCATATTAAAATAATTGTTGATGCCCTTTGGGCAGAAATGCCAACAGCACTGTTAACGCAGAGATAAGATTGTTGCAGGTAAACTACAGGGTTGTGCCATGAACAAGATAATAGTCATTGTGTGTTTGCGGTCATGCTGCATTAAGCAGGCAGGGTCTGTGGTTGTGGCTGTTCACAACTGATGATATTGTCAGTGGCTGTCTGAATAAAGGACCAGATGAAACACCACCTCACCTACTGCTATCGCTACTCATCTTCGTGGTTCTTTCACAGCCAGCTTCTGATAAAGCTCATCCGTAAATGTCACCATGTGCTGATGACAATAGCACTTATACAAGTCTACAGCGCCAGAACTTGATGGCCAGAGAGAGCTACGGCTTTGTCCAGCCAACATTGCAACCTTGGGGCATCACTGAACCCTTGTTTTCCCGAGTACACAATCACTTGAGTTTGATGACAAGCCAAGGTGATCTTCTTTCTAGTCACTGCAACTGAAGTGCAAGGCCAAAGCAACACTTCCTCAATGCACTTGGTTTTTGGTAGATTAAAAAAAATATTCCCAAACAAAGTTATTGAACCATTGAAGTTATTTCTTCAGCAACTGACTTCCTCTAACAATTTCTTTAGCTTTTCATGGTTTTCTTTTCCTTTGAGGACTCCATTCTAGGGCCTGTTTTGTGACATTGGTGGTTTTTCCACCCCAAGGCCTGTTTTGTGACATTGGTGGTTTCTTCCACTCTAGGGCCGGTTTTGTGACATTAGTGGTTTCTTCCATTCTAGGGCCTGTTTTGTGACACTGGTGGTTTCTTCCATTCTAGGGCCTGTTTTGTGACATTGGTGGTTTCTTCCACTCTAGGGCCTGTTTTGTGACATTGGTGGTTTCTTCAACTCTAGGGCCTGTTTTGTGACATTAGTGGTTTCTTCCATTCTAGGGCCTGTTTTGTGACAATGGTGGTTTCTTCCATTATAGGGCATGTTTTGTGACATTGGTGGTTTCTTCCATTCTAGGGCCTGTTTTGTGACATTGGTGGTTTCTTCCACTCAAGGGCCTGTTTTGTGACATTGGTGGTTTCATCCATTGTAAGGCCTGTTTTGTGACATTGGTGGTTTCTTCCATTATAAGGCCTGTTTTGTGACATTGGTGGTTTCTTCCATTCTAGGATTTGTTTTGTGACATTGGTGGTTTCTTCCAATCTAGTGCCTGTTTTGTGACATTGGTGGTTTCTTCCACTCTAGGGCCTGTTTTGTGACATTGGTGGTTTCATCCATTGTAAGGCCTGTTTTGTGACATTGGTGGTTTCTTCCATTCTAGGGCCTTTTTTGTGACATTGGTGGTTTCTTCCATTCTAGGACCTGTTTTGTGACATTGGTGGTTTCTTCCACTCTATGGCCTTTTTTGTGACATTGGTGGTCTCTTTCTCGTGTGTCTCTCATATCCAGGTCCAGGCTCTGATGCTGCGTGGATCTGTACACCTTATGGGCTTCCCTTAGCCAAGGTTGTATCCAAGAGAAAGTTTGAAAATGGTCTAAAAGGATAAAATCTGGCAAGATCAGTAATATTTTTATACATGTGAACTTATAATGTATATTGCAGTGTTGCAATATTTTTGTAATAGTATTGGCTCATGAGAAATCTTCCATCATTTTATGTTATTGGTTCTTGTTTGCTATCACCAGAAACTCGGACAATATATCTTATAAACATATCACCAGAAGTGGTTAGAATGTCGAGAGGGCTGGGGTTTGAATCCTCTTGCTGTTGTTTCAAAGTTTGCACAATTTCATTCACTCTACGTTGCCTCAGTTCACTCAGCTGTATAAATGAGTACCTGGCTATAGACAGCTGGGGTATATGTGAACGAAAGGTCATTGTGCAGTAATTGCAAGATGCCTGAATGCTTCCTAGAGAACTCAAGTCAGTATTGGAATGAACAGGTCTGCAAGGGGTAAAGTTCAAAGTGCTTTGAGTAGTTATAAGGACTAGATATCACATTATATAGAAACCTTTCTCTTGTAACTGACATACAATTTTGGTATCAAGGATTTTCTTCTAACTATAACTATTGATTGAGATTGAGATTTACGTACTCAATGTGCCATTTTTGGTATCATAGACAATCTTAACATCACTGATATTTCTGCACAAGTCGCTGGCGTTGGATTCCATGAGTTATGCATGCCATAGTTCATACCTCCCACAAGATTGCCAAAAGGCCATTTGAGTAGGCGCATTCGGTGGAAAGGTGACGGCCATGTATCATACCTCCTGTACAATCACTCCTACGACTGTGTGAATCATGACTCGGACAACCTTTTGAATTCACATTTTCTATGAAAACTAATTGGCTGACGTTGCTGGATGACATTAATATTCATTGATACATTTACATCTTAATGTTGCGTTATCATGGCATGTAAAGGTAAAAAGGCAAAGGTAAGTTCCTATACAGCCCAGTATGATATTATGGTATCGGGGATAGCATAACTGACTGGATAGAACAATGGCTGACTGACAGAAGACAACGAGTTGTAGTAGATGGAGAAGTTTCACATTGGAAATCGGTTTTGAGTGGGGTACCTCAAGGATCAGTATTAGGACCTATATTATTCTTAATTTATATCAATGACTTGGACGACAGTATAACAAGTAACGTACTGAAATTTGCGGATGACACAAAACTGTTTAGAAAGGTTAATACTGATGGTGATAAACAACATTTACAAAATGATCTAGACAGATTAGTGAAATGGTCTGAGAAATGGCAGATGTTGTTCAATTTTGGGAAATGTAAATGCCTACATACAGGACATGGGAACTTGAATGTAAACTATAAAATGGGAGATACTGTTCTGGGTACTACTGTAAAAGAAAAGGACTTAGGAGTTACAATAAGCGCTGATATGAAAGTTTCAGAGCAGTGTGGTATTGCAGCTTCAAAGGGTAATCAAATTCTTGGATTGATTAGAAGAAACATAACATACAAGGGAAAAAAGTTAATTATACCTCTTTTTAAAGCAATAGTTAGACCTCATTTAGAATACTGTATACAAGCATGGAGACCATATCATAAGAAGGATATAGATATGCTTGAACGCATACAAAGGAGAGCAACTAAAATGATTCCAGAACTGAGAGACCTTAGTTATGAAGAACGCCTGAAAGAATGTGGTTTAACAACTCTAGAGACAAGGAGGTTAAGAGGAGATCAGATTGAAGTTTTTAAGATATTGAATGGGTATGAAAATATTGATAGAAATATGTTTTTCTCACTCAAGAAGGATAGCAGAACTAGAGGACATGAGGTAAAATTAGTAAAGGATCAATGTAAATTGGACATCAGGAAGCACTCGTTCTCACAGAGGACAATAAATGAATGGAACAAATTGTCTACAGATTGTGTAACTGCTAGCAGCATGAATATGTTTAAAAACAAGGTTGACATATATCTCAGGAGGGCGGGTTATAAGTAGATGAACATTGTTGGACTCTCGATAAGCCAATGGCTTCCTTGTCCACTTGCCATCTGGGCCTTTGGCTTGGATGGCAAATCTTGTTAAATCTTGTTAAAGTATCCGGTCCTTGGGACTGTTCAAAGCACTTTACACTTCATGTAAAGGTAAGTTCCTATACAACCCAGTATCCGGTCCTTGGGACTGTTCAAAGCACTTTACACTTCATATAGAGGTAAGTTCCTATATAGCCCAGTATCCGGTCCTTGGGACTGTTCAAAGCACTTTACACTTCATGTAAAGGTAAGTTCCTATACAGCCCAGTATCCGGTCCTTGGGACTGTTCAAAGCACTTTACACTTCATGTAAAGGTAAGTTCCTATACAGCCCAGTATCCAGTCCTTGGGACTGTTCAAAGCACTTTACACTTCATGTAGAGGTAAGCTCCTATATAGCCCAGTATCCGGTCCTTGAGACTGTTCAAAGCACTTTACACTTCATATAGAGGTAAGTTCCTATACAGCCCAGTATCCGGTCCTTGGGACTGTTCAAAGCACTTTACACTTCATATAGAGGTAAGTTCCTATACAGCCCAGTATCCGGTCCTTGGGACTGTTCAAAGCACTTAACACTTCATATAGAGGTAAGTTCCTATACAGCCCAGTATCCGGTCCTTGGGACTGTTCAAAGCACTTTACACTTCATATAGAGGTAAGTTCCTATACAGCCCAGCATCCGGTCCTTGGGACTGTTCAAAGCACTTTACACTTCATATAGAGGTAAGTTCCTATACAGCCCAGCATCCGGTCCTTGGGACTGTTCAAAGCACTTTACACTTCATATAGAGGTAAGTTCCTATACAGCCCAGCATCCGGTCCTTGGGACTGTTCAAAGCACTTTACACTTCATATAGAGGTAAGTTCCTATACAGCCCAGTATCCGGTCCTTGGGACTGTTCAAAGCACTTTACACTTCATATAGAGGTAAGTTCCTATATAGCCCAGTATCCGGTCCTTGGGACTGTTCAAAGCACTTTACACTTCATGTAAAGGTAAGTTCCTATACAGCCCAGTATACAGTCCTTGGGACTGTTCAAAGCACTTTACACTTCATATAGAGGTAAGTTCCTATATAGCCCAGTATCCAGTCCTTGGGACTGTTCAAAGCACTTTACACTTCATGTAGAGGTAAGTTCCTATATAGCCCTGCATCCAGTCCTTGAGACTGTTCAAAGCACTTTACACTTCATGTAAAGGTAAGTTCCTATATAGCCCAGCATCCAGTCCTTGAGACTGTTCAAAGCACTTTACACTTCATGTAAAGGTAAGTTCCTATATAGCCCAGTATCCAGGCCCTAGGAATACTCAGTGGGTTACACCCCATCCTTGGCAGATCTGTTCCTTCCAACACCAACTAGGGAAGTATTCAGCCATGCTGTAATTGCTGCATGAAGACTATTTGGTCACATATATAGAGCACTGTCTACTGCAATGTTGATTGAAATATTACTGTTTTCCAAACTTCAATATATCAGCAGAATTCAACATTCTAGCCCCACAGTTTTGAGGGCCTTTTAGCAGCGGTGCTTGCTCTCTACGTCTAATCCACAAAGATAGTGCAAAAATATTAAGGATTGTACATAGCTGTCTCTGTTAATTAATTGGCAAACCCCAACTGGGTATCGTGCCAATGGTTGGCATCTATTCTATGAGCATATGAGGCATGACCCTGCAGTTCTTTGAATTTGGAGGCGTCCTGACTCCCGAGTCTCAACCAGTTGCATCTCCTGGATGTTCCAGACAGCTAAGGTGCGGGGAAGAAATGAGTGTCTGTATTCCGCTGCACTGTTTCTTGTGTGTTTGTACTTGTAAGGGTTATTTGAACGTGTTCATCTGTCGGCAAGTACTAAAATGTTTTTGGCAGGAACTACAATTTGTCCATGGACGACTTTATACATTAATGTTAATTGTAAGTTCCTCCTCCTCACCGCGAGGTCTGACCAGCCTAGTTCTTTGATCATGTCTGTGATACTACTCTGGTAGTCGCAGTTGCCTTTAGAGAAAGATAGAAAGAAAGAAAAAAAGGACGGACAAACGACAGAAAAGAGGAAAAACAACATCATTTGCTATATAGATGACTATTATTTCTAATAAGTTATACGCTGCAACGAGGTGTGGATTTAGGGTGGGGGTGGGGGGGGGTACTGGGCATTACCTTCTTGAAGATAATGTTTATGGTTGCAAACCCTGTAAAGTTAACCAACAATCTTTCTTCAAAGTCTCCTGCCTGTTATAAACAGAGTGATTTAAACTTCTACTCTGTCTACCCCAGACATCCCCAAGGACCAAATCTTTCTTCAAAGTCTCCTGCCTGTCATAAACAGAGTGATTTAAACTTCTACTCTGTCTACCCCAGACATCCCCAAGGACCAAATCTTTCTTCAAAGTCTCCTGCCTGTCATAAACAGAGTGATTTAAACTTCTACTCTGTCTACCCCAGACATCCCCAAGGACCAAATCTTTCTTCAAAGTCTCCTGCCTGTCATAAACAGAGTGATTTAAACTTCTACTCTGTCTACCCCAGACATCCCCAAGGACCAAATCTTTCTTCAAAGTCTCCTGCCTGTCATAAACAGAGTGATTTAAACTTCTACTCTGTCTACCCCAGACATCCCCAAGGACCAAATCTTTCTTCAAAGTCTCCTGCCTGTCATAAACAGAGTGATTTAAACTTCTACTCTGTCTACCCCAGACATCCCCAAGGACCAAATCTTTCTTCAAAGTCTCCTGCCTGTCATAAACAGAGTGATTTAAACTTCTACTCTGTCTACCCCAGACATCCCCAAGGACCAAATCTTTCTTCAAAGTCTCCTGCCTGTCATAAACAGAGTGATTTAAACTTCTACTCTGTCTACCCCAGACATCCCCAAGGACCAAATCTTTCTTCAAAGTCTCCTGCCTGTCATAAACTTCTACTCTGTCTACCCCAGACATCCCCAAGGACCAAATCTTTCTTCAAAGTCTCCTGCCTGTCATAAACTTCTACTCTGTCTACCCCAGACATCCCCAAGGACCAAATCCAGGATCTGCCCCTCCGGACACTACCGGAAGAGACTGGACTAGAAATACAGTAAGCTGACCAGCCCAGTACTTCACAGGCACACTTACGCTGGAATGTGATATGTCCAGCAGCAACTAATGACCCAATAGATTCCCCAGTAACAGTGAATGATGATCACATGACCTATCACACCTACAGGTGCCCCCTGCCCACCCACATGTTAGAGCAGCAGACAAGGGGTCAACTCAAAACTGGCAAATCTTGCAACTGATCTTAGATGGCCTAAACCTCTTTATTATATTTAATAATATTTATTTACTAGGAGCAGTGTGTTTTCTTAGACTTTCATATGGGAAAAAAATTCAGCTCAGCCTACACAAGATTTATATATAATATTTACTAAGAGAATTGCAGAAAAAATCAGGTTTTGCACGTATATCTTTCCATGTTGCCCAAATGACTTGAACCTAAAAACCACGGTTGGAGATAGTGCCATGAAGTGCATTTATATGATACAATTACAAAAATATTGTATTTAAGATGTTCTCTTAGGTACACGTTAAAAAAAATCAATAGAATTCTATAAAAAAAATTGCCTAGAAAATTATACAATACTTAGTACTGCATAGTTCTAACAATTCTATAGAAATGCCTGCAAAAATCTTATCGAATATTCTACAAAAAATTCTATAGAATATTCTATAAAAATTCAGTAGAATAGTTTCTCAATTCTACACTGTTGTCTCCACAAAATTCCTATAGAACATTCCATACAAATTCTATAGAATTACAACCAGTGATCAGTATTTTGAGTCAGCTCCCAGCTGCAGGCATGCAGGGTTGAGACACTTGCTAATGGCAGGAGAAGTCATTCACTTAACCTATCCCTCAAGCTGAACGCTGCCCATGAGGGATGAGGGGATGGGAAGGAAGGCAGTGGAGGGGCTGACAGATAGGTCTGGGGACATCAAAGCCCCAGTCCAAAGTAGTGATCTCCTAGAGCTGTGCAATCACTCACTAGCTATCTCTGGCAAACTCTGTATGGATAAGAAACAGCTGCTATGGTAAGCAGTGGGGCTGGTTGCTTCAATGTAAGGTGCAAAAAGACACCACCACCATGGTCATGTCCCATGGTGGTGTCCCATGGTCGCGTCCCATGGTGGTGTCCCATGGTTGCATCCCATGGTGGTGTCCCATGGTCGCATCCCATGGTGGTGTCCCATGGTTGCGTCCCATGGTGGCTTTCTGAGGTCATGGTAGTGTTTGATTTAGTCAATCGTTAATCAGGTTCATCGATGTTCAAATCTGTGGTGTTTGAACAGCTTAAAGCGAAACAAGAGTCATGGTTTTCGGGCTATGCACCTAAAAAAGATAATAAAAACTAATCATGTGCAACTAAAATCAAGTTTACTCAGAATGTGTCCTAAAAGTAGAAAATTCCGGTCATTTTTCCAGTTGACTGAGCACTGACATGTTAACCAGAGAGACTGATCAGCGCATGTGCAGTTCTATGAAAATCGGGTAACCTAGACTAGATTTAACAAGATTTGCCATCCAAGCCAAAGGCCCAGATGGCAAGTGGACAAGGAAGCCATTGGCTTATCGAGAGTCCAACAATGTTCATTTACTTATAACCTGCCCTCTTGAGATATGTGTCAACCTTGTTTTTAAACATATTCACGCTGCTAGCAGTTACACAATCTGTAGACAATTTGTTCCATTCATTTATTGTCCTCTGTAAGAACAAGTGCTTCCTGATGTGCAATTTACATTGATCAAATTGTAATGTATTAACGGAGACAAGTATACAGAACCAACGCAAAGTCTCAAACGTGTTATTTTCTCAGAAAGAGGACTAATTTAGTAAACAAAGGCCAAACCATGTTACATAAGTTGAGTTTTGACGCAAACAGCATGGCCATATCATATTGACAAAACAGGAATAGGTGCATACAAATATGTTTTCATTTGGCCAGCAAATTTTACTCGACTTGACCTGACACTTTGATACTTGCCCATTAAATAAAAAAAATTGTGCTTACAACAAGGTTTTCCTAGTAAACCACTGGCACGATATTCTTAATTGTAGTTGCAAATGGTTATGCTTTAGTAACTGTTGTGGTGCATAGGCCCAAAACTATGACTTTTGTTTCCCTTTAAGTAGGAGGCGTGTCCAGTATGTTTATTAATAAACGAGTGCATTTTTTTGTGAAATTCATCTAAAGAACTGACTTTGATTGTTAAGATAATCTAACTAGCAAGTGTCAACTAAGCTAACTAGCAAGTGTCAACAGCCATGTTATAATATTCACAGGTGGAGCAACTTTTTTTGCTGAATAATTCTGCTAAATAACACATTTGCACAAATGAGCAGGATTTTGTCCTAGTTGTCATTTAGGTGGATGGATTATCTTCGGGGGTGGGGGGGCTTTTGTCCTGGGGAGATTTTTTCCTACATTTGACGTAATCAATAGTAAATTTATTTGGTTTTTCAAGAAACGAGTTTAAAATGAAAAAAATGTAATCAAAAAGGGAGGTGCCTTCCATAATCACCTCAGTCATGCTCATATCAAAGCTGCACTACATAGGATGACGACTACTGAGTCACACTAATCATTGCACACACTCACCAGTCACTGCGGAGCTGTAGAGTTCCCCACAGCTGATGTGGACCACTTCACACTGCAGTGACTTCCATGGCACCCGTCTGGGATGTGAGAGGAAGCGGATCTTCTCCCCCTGTCCCAGCTGTCCCTCGGTCCCTCTCCCCCAAGTGTACACATTCCCATTGGCTGGAAGGAAAACAACATATTTAAAAAAAAATGTTAATAATTTTATTTCTAAAAATTACAGCAATGGGAATTACCTTTACAAGTGAATGATGGAAAATATATAAATTTTATAATTAGCTTACACCCGATATTTTCTGGTAAAGAAGCCACAGTGATGCCCTCTGGAGAGTGGTTCACCACTTAATTCGCACACTGTTTCTATCTTTCTCTGATAGGTAGACGAGCATGTCAGGTGTGCAGCAAACAACTAGAAAAATAGCCCTAAATAACTAGCTTCAAAAAAGTGGTTTTTAAAAACATCGTCAATTGGTGGATCAGAGGCCAATGGTCTCAGGAGGCGAAGGAACATAAAAAGAAGCGAGTGGGTGTCAGCGTCTGGGAGGAGATACTGCCAGACTGACCCCAAAGTTAGTGTATTAATATGTAGATTTGTTTAGATGTTTTTGTGTACATTTCTCTGAATACATTTCAAATTAATTCTGCTCTGAGACCATTCCCTCTGGCTGCCCCACCCTTCACTCCCCCCACTCTAGGGTTCCCCCTAGTTGCCCCCTTCACCTCCCCTCCACCCTAGGGTTCCCCCTAACTGCCCCCTTCACCTCCCCTCTACCCTAGGGTTCCCCCTAACTGCCCTTTTCACCTCCCCTCTACCCTAGCTGCCCCCTTCACCCCCACTCTAGGGTTCCCCTAGCTGCTCCCTTCACCTCCTCTCCACCCTAGGGTTCCCCCTAGCTGCCCCCTTCACCTCCCCTCTACCATAGGGTTCCCCCTAGCTGCCCCTTCACCCCCACTCTAGGGTTCCCCTAGCTGCTCCCTTCACCTCCTCTCCACCTTAGGGTTCCCCCTAGCTGCCCCCTTCACCTCCCCTCTACCATAGGGTTCCCCCTAGCTGCCCCCTTCACCCCACTCTAGGGTTCCCCTAGCTGCTGCCTTCACCTCCTCTCCACCTTAGGGTTCCCCCTAGCTGCCCCACCCTTCACCCCCTCCACCCTAGGCATTGACCTTAGTATGTGACTATATTCAGTGATTCAAACTGTACATTGCCGTGGTCCACATATGTCAGCAGAGAGGGAGGCAGCCAGAATGTTGACATAGCCCCCAAGGAGGGATCACTGGGGTCTTGCTCCTGGTCTTCTTGGAAGTGGCCAGGAATAACATGTCTCAGTGTGACTTGAAAGAGATTCTTTCAGGTACTACAAGGAGTTGTTGTTTTTTGTGCGAATGATAAATGACCGTTGCTCCACAGTAGCTGCTGTTCGACGTAGGTAAATATTACAAGGCAGGCACTAAACCAGGCAGATCTAACGTGTTTAATGCCATTGTTTAGTGTACAGTAGGGATCAAATGTTACGCTTGTACTAAGCTTATCCTTACAATTTTTTATGGGAAGGTGACTACCCCAATTTAAGGCAAACAATTAATTCCCAACCAATGAAAATTGTCTGCCATATTATTAGGATATTTTGTTCATAAAGACATTGCTCCTTGGAGTTTAATGTGACACTTCATTCTAACTCTGAATGATATCCATGTTGCCTTTCTCACTGAGCAGTTTTGTAAAACAATATATACCAAGAACGATGATAAACAACTTTGGAATAACACACACCTTTCTAAAAATTGCTGCCAAACTAATTATGTCTGTTTATTTGGGGCAATGACCACACAACATATTTATATGCACTTAATAGTACTCTTTGTATGTGTTGATGTGTGCGCCATCTGTTGGAGAGTCTTCACAAAAAACTTGCCCCTGTTACAAATAGCCTTGATCTCCCCTTTCATGGTATCTGCAGGGGTGAAGTGATGACAGACAGGATGGGGTAAGTTGTAACGCTAGAAAGTGCCCTGATATAAATTGCAATGGCAGAGCAGGCAATATTATGCATCATAAATATCTAACTACATGTACGACAAGAACAAATAACCAATGAATTTTGTGTGCATAATTTTGTGCGAATGCAGCGAACAACGGAGCTGGCCTAGTTAAATGACATAACTGGTGCAATAATCTTAAACATCTGAGGTTTACTGGATATAAAATAAGGCCAATGACGCAGCCTGGCCATGTCAAAACATTAGCTTCCAGTGGGAAATCACAGAGAATTAATGTTGCTGCCATAAAATAACATCACCTCAAATGTAAACATTTGTGAGGTGAACGAGTCAAGCATTTTCGGTGTAACTAGATAAGAAAATGTTGCTTTTGAGTACATGCGTGTTGTGAACATGCACATGCAGAAAGCGCGCACATGCATGCACAGAAAGAGTGCACGTGCACACGCAGACATTGGTTAGAGGAAAAATCAAAGAAAACAGTTCCGGTTCACAGTTTTGGGTAGGAAATGAAGTCGCAGTCACAGTTAAAAAATAAAGTCACAAAACATGTACAGGTGAGGTGAAGAATATAGAACAACTTTCTGCCCATTTTGTGTCATTTTTTGTTTTATTGCATGTTTCTTGACTACATTTTGATCATAAATATGCTCTCTTTGTGGCTGAGATATGGGGGGGTGATAACGTGAACAGGTAGGCAGACTATAAGGCGGTTAACCCCAAATGTTCACGAACTGGGAGGTGCGCGATAATGTAGTAAGGTCAAATTCTGTAATTATTATAAATATATAAATTATACACATATTGATTTAAATCACATTTTGCCTAGAATGTCTGGAGAGCCAACACTGCAGTGAATGACTGGAGTCAGGAAGACGGGTGAGAAAGCAAGTGCCGTGTGGGTATCTGGAAGCGCCTACAGTCTCTGGGTCTCCAGAGATGCTGCCTGATCAGTCAGTAATGAGGTTGACACACCAGGCCTTCCTCCTGACGCCTCCTTGACACTGAGACATGGCACCTCGATCTCTGCGCACCGCGTGATGTGATCTCACCGATTCAAATACTCTAACATTTAAAAACCACCGATGCCACATATCCGATTCGAAGAAACAAAAATTTACATTGCAGAAATTGAGATGATTATAAACACTGTTAATGCGTCCTGCAGAGAACAGGATATTGCGGCACAGATGTTTGGAAATCAATAGATTAAAAAATCTTTGCCAACATTGTCGTATTTGTGTGTGTGTTAATTCTGCAGCATAGTGCCAATCCCTCCTAGTGCAGCACTCTCTAATCAATCACAAGTTGTCCGGAGATGGTCCCCTGTTCATTCTACCACCATCACAGTTCATTTGAGAACACCCTCCAGGGAATTTTGTCTGCAAAGGATCTTCCCTCGGTTCCTCATGTCAGGGATTGAGTTGGCAAGGAAGAACAAGCCCTGCCAAGTATTCCCCAGGGAACTGTACTCATTACTAGGAAGATAGTGCCAGTCTGCCTCCCCGTCTCCCTGTGTTATCTTCTTCCCATTTCCCATCTGACCCATTGCCAACAAGCCCTAGATGTGAGCCAGGCTTGTACTACAGGGCAGCCTGTAATAAGTACTTCAGCAGGTTTAGCTGGTAAGTGATAATGTGTGTATTTTCTCCTGGGTGTCTGTCATATCAGTGGCTAGGATGTCAGCCTAAGGCAAAGATGATGTCACTGGTAGTGTTATCTCTTCACAACTATTTCACCTCTTGTTCCTTACCATGTCGGTTTCTGTGTTTACTAGAATTATTTTCCATGACATTATATTTATACGGTGCGCAGACAAAAGCCCCACTGGATAAAAGCCCCATGCACCCAAGCCCATTGGACAAAAGCCCCATGGATAAACGCCCCACAATGTTATCAATAATTTACATACTTACTAATTTTTTTCATACTACGGAAATTGTGATGTAAGACAAAATCCAATGTCAGTACACCTAGTACGTGATGGCAGTAATGTCAGTACACCTAGTACGTGACGGCAGTAATGTCAGTACACCTAGTACGTGACGGCAGTAATGTCAGTACACCTAGTACGTGACGGCAGTAATGTCAGTACACCTAGTACTTGATGGCAGTAATGTCAGTACACCTAGTACGTGATGGCAGTAATGTCAGTACACCTAGTACGTGACGGCAGTAATGTCAGTACACCTAGTACGTGATGGCAGTAATGTCAGTACACCTAGTACGTTACGGCAGTAACGTCAGTACACCTAGTACGTGACAGCAGTAATGTCAGTACACCTAGTACGTGACGGCAGTAAAGTCAGTACACCTAGTACGTGATGGCAGTAATATCAGTACACCTAGTACGTGACGGCAGTAATGTCAGTACACCTAGTACGTGATGGCAGTAATGTCAGTACACCTAGTACGTGATGGCAGTAACGTCAGTACACCTAGTACGTGATGGCAGTAATGTCAGTACACCTAGTACGTGACGGCAGTAACGTCAGTACACCTAGTATGTGACAGCAGTAATGTCAGTACACCTAGTACGTGACGGCAGTAACGTCAGTACACCTAGTACGTGACAGCAGTAATGTCAGTACACCTAGTACGTAATGGCAGTAACGTCAGTACACCTAGTACGTGATGGCAGTAATGTCAGTACACCTAGTACGTGATGGCAGTAATGTCAGTACACCTAGTACATGACGGCAGTAACGTCAGTACACCTAGTATGTGACGGCAGTAACGTCAGTACACCTAGTACGTGACGGCAGTAACGTCAGTACACCCAGTTCAGGCAGAGAGGGTGCCAAGAGCCGTGGCCGCAGCACAGTGCGGAACCACGCCACTGCTGACATCAAAGAGCAAAAAAAATACGATAACAATCTTCCCTGCTCAGCAAAAAAAGGAAAAAATATGAAATTGCAAAGCGTGCAGCATTGTGCAGGACTTAGCTCATTAAGGATTATTGATGTAGATGCAATCTGCAGCCAGAAACACTGAGGCCACCTGTCAGCCAGGTTGTTTGCATATGTCTCACAACAAAGCAGACGTTTACAGTGCAGCTAGAGGGGCTTGTAATATGACACCCTCGATATGTTTGTAGGTCAGCAGGTCGGCACCTTTTAGCAGTTGTAGCTGTGCACTTTAACACCAGGAGGGCAGAAACACGGCCAACAATAGCGACCAGACCCCTCCATGTAACATTGACTGATTGCCAGCCTGTAAGCACTGAATAAATGCAGTTACAGCCCACCAGAGGGTTCCCAATGCCCAGGTGGGTAGTGCTGTCCTGAACCTTATGCATAATGACAGGGCAGCCTAAATGGTGGACACGAAAAAAGCGGACCAAAAAATGTGGACCAGGATCGCCACGTTGTTCTCGTTTCTCAGGAAAATTATTTTTAACCACTTTTTATTTCTGAATGACTGTCTTCAAAGTTCATATCTACGTTTGTCATTTTAATATACCACAAAAATTTGATGAATACTACAGGTGTAGAAACATCCCGGCCTGTCTGGGAGAACCAGGATATATACCGCACTCAGAGGAGCCATGTCGCTATAGTCAATATACAACACAACAAAACAATTCCATACCATAATATCAACTGAGAGCGATAAATAACCGAAATGAAAACAACATGGCTATCCCAGTATGTCCACCTTTCCATGGTCCATCTGTTAGACTGCCCTCATATTAAGAACTGTTTCTGTCTACATGGTTGGTTCAAGGGATGTATACTACACAGTTAAACAGATTTGACAAATCAGTCCCTGTTCACTTGCTATCTTACGTAACTAGTGGTTCACATCTATCATGGCATATATTTGGGACAGCTTCCTAGCAAAGCCTTCCCCCAGAGCAAGGTGTGATGGGAAATAAAGTGACAGGAAAAAAATCACAGAAAAAGCCCACAAATGTGGGTAGGAAATAAACATACTAAAAGTCACCAGTAAAAAAATCATCACAGGAAATAAATTAATCCACAAAAATAGTCACACAAAAAAGAATACAGTGTTACAGAATATAACGTTACAGAACTGAAGAATTTTGAAGAAATGTGTCACCTTTCAAGGTGTGAAATCAGTAAACCCTTCTAATGCAAACACTTGTTGAATTCACAATTAAAACATTCTCATCATAGTAATAATTTTTTTTATTTATGTAAAAAAACATTTTACATTGTATATGACAATTTCCTGGAAATTGTTTGTGCTGTTACTTGTCCTCTGACCTTTCCCGCATTTCAGTTTGTGACTTTTATTGTAACTTTCCCACGTTTTGATTTGATACTTTTTCCTGTGACTTTATTTCCATGACTTTTCCTGACCTCTGAGGACTACATTTGTAGCGGGACATTGCAACACATATTACAGACAAATAAAGACAGTTTTAGTTTTCACTCTACTTATTGTTTGTTCCGTGACTTATGAGCACTTGCATCAACTGAATTTTCCAGTGACACATTCTCCACAAGTTTTGCTCTGAGATACAAATATACATAAAAACGACAGAATGGCCTCCATTGATGCATGAGCTACTTATTAGTTTTTAGACGTTATTAAAAAAAAACATGTTTAAGTTTTCCAAGCGATGTAATCTAGATATCTATGAACAGTTGTAATTTAACAGGACAGTGAAAGCACTAGTAATTTTACTGTAATTATACGTTTAAGAACGAGTTGTCGGCTTGGACCTCTGTCAGCCTCACTGGATTCAGCTGGTCGAAAATCACTCGAGCATAGGAAATACTCTGATGCTTAATGGGCAATTTGACTGCTTCAAACTAAGGCTGAAACAGTGCAAAATATTTTTTTCTAACTTTTTTAACATAGTTTTTACCTATTAAGTATCTTTTTTTAGTTATAGTGACTTCTGCAAAATTATTTTTTACCAGTTATTACCAGCATAAGATAAGTTAAACTGTCATAGTGCCCTGCACCGGCCTATAATTTGGCTTAAGTTAAACTGTCATAGTGCCCTGCACGGGCCTATAATTTGGCTTAAGTTAAACTGTCATAGTGCCCTGCACGGGCCTATAATTAGGCTTAAGTTAAACTGTCATAGTGCCCTGCACGGGCCTATAATTTGGCTTAAGTTAAACTGTCATAGTGCCCTGCACGGGCCTATAATTTGGCTTAAGTTAAACTGTCATAGTGCCCTGCACGGGCCTATAATTTGGCTTAAGTTAAACTGTCATAGTGCCCTGCACGGGCCTATAATTTGGCTTAAGTTAAACTGTCATAGTGCCCTGCACGGGCCTATAATTAGGCTTAAGTTAAACTGTCATAGTGCCCTGCCCGGGCCTATAATTAGGCTTAAGTTAAACTGTCATAGTGCCCTGCACGGGCCTATAATTTGGCTTAAGCGCTGAGACATATTGAGAAAATGGAAAGTATGACTGAAACTGTCTATTATGTGATCATCGACACAGGTACATCTTTTATAGGTGACTGCCTCCACTGTCTGTAATTTGATTAACACATTAGACTTCATGTGTATTTAATTAGCAACCAGGCACAGATAATTAGTATCTAATTATTAAAGGACTTTAAGCAGGGCATCTTTAATTAATTCCCCAGTGTCTGGATTGACAAACACAAGATGCACAAGAATCATTACGTTGCAGTCAAAGATAATAATTAACGGTGCGTTACAAATTATATAATGGATGGTTAAAATACAGATCATAACTACGAAATTGTACATTGATTAATTCTTTGATTACATGTTCTGCTAATCTGTCACAGTTGATACTTTTTCAGTGCACATAATTATATGTGAAGATTAGAAAATAAAGCATATGAAAGACAAGTAAAATATACAACACGTCAGAATGATGATCCTCAACATTATCATGTATGTTTATGATGTATGTTTGCATGCTAGTATATACGTTTCCCCATATATATGCACCTCATGCCATATGGCAAGTATTTATTTCTGACTTTTGACATAGTTTTTACCTCATAAATATTTTTTTCTGGTTACAGTGACTTCCACAAAATAATTTTTTACCAGTTATTCCAGCTAAACAGCCTTAGGAGAGAATTTAAAATCAATCAATCTCCGTGTACAATAATCATAGTCATTGACTTCCACAAAATAATTTTTTACCAGTTATTCCAGCTAAACAGCCTTAGGAGAGAATTTAAAATCAATCAATCTCCGTGTACAATATTATTTATATACACAGAAACAGCTAAGCAGTGACCTTATCATGTCTTTATCAGACATGTCTGTTTAGTGACACTGACTAACCTACCTGTAATCAATATTTTCTATGGAGTTGTCCCTAAAGTCTGTCAATAGAACAGGGGGTGACAGTGAGATGTCAGCGAGTCCAGAATTGATGGTTCTATGACATGTCATAAGTTTGTGGTGTGACCTTATGGCCACCTCGGTCAGTGACAATAGCACTGTGTCATATGTGGTGACAACTAAACATTACTTGTGTGCGAGAAGCATTAAGTGTATAAATGTCAACAGTGAATGCTAGATATCGTCAGAGGCAGCGAATGGGTCGTAATTACACGCATTACTCACTTTGCATGTTCAACATTGTTAGATCAAGTTGGTGGACAAAAGGTCAGGCGAACAATATGGATGATTCGGGTATGCCGGATCAACTTGAATAAAATCTGTTTGGATAATTTTTTCATAATTTTGTTGTTTTATGAGCCAAGAAACTGTGCAACATGGCAGAAGAAGAAGAAGAAGCAATGATGAGTTTATGATGTTCGGGGGGTGACGTCACAGGTCAACATTTATGACATCACATTTAATCAATTTGTGGGACGTATAATGGTTAGAACGTCGGATCCATTCCAAGTACTCGATAACGCGCTATACAAGAACGTACCTTTTTAATCAGGAAACAAGTTACATTACTGTGATCTCAGTGATTCTTTGATAATTAATATATGGTCATATCTGTACAATTTTAATATACTATTACATCCACTACGACATGCTGACTCTAGTATCCACTATGACATGCTGGCTCTAGTATCCACTACGACATGCTGGCTCTAGTGTCCACTATGACATGCTGGCTCTAGTGTCCACTATGACATGCTGACTCTAGTATCCACTATGACATGCTGACTCTAGTGTCCACTATGACATGCTGGCTCTAGTGTCCACTATGACATGCTGGCTCTAGTGTCCACTATGACATGCTGACTCTAGTGTCCACTATGACATGCTGACTCTAGTATCCACTATGACATGCTGGCTCTAGTGTCCACTACGGCATGCTGGCTCTAGTGTCCGCTATGACATGCTGGCTTTAGTATCCACTATGACATGCTGACTCTAGTATCCACTATGACATGCTGGCTCTAGTGTCCACTACGACATGCTGGCTCTAGTATCCACGACGACATGCTGGCTGTAGTTTCCACTATGACAGGCTGACTCTAGTATCCACTACGACAGGCTGGCTCTAGTATCCACTATGACATGCTGGCTCTAGTATCCACTATGACGTGCTGGCTCTAGTGTCCACTATGACAGGCTGACTCTAGTATCCACTACGACAGGCTGGCTCTAGTGTCCACTACAACGTGCTGGCTCTAGTATCCACTATGACATGCTGGCTCTAGTATCCACTACGACATGCTGGCTCTAGTATCCACTACGACATGCTAGCTCTAGTATCCACTACGACATGCTGGCTCTAGTATCTACTATGACATGCTGGCTCTAGTATCCACTATGACATGCTGGCTCTAGTATCCACTACGACATGCTGGCTCTAGTATCCACTACGACATGCTAGCTCTAGTATCCACTACGACATGCTGGCTCTAGTATCTACTATGACATGCTGGCTCTAGTATCCACTATGACATGCTGACTCTAGTATCCACTACGACAGGCTGACTCTAGTATCCACTTTGACATGCTGACTCTAGTATCCACTATAACATGCTGACTCTAGTATCCACTACGACATGTTGACTCTAGTATCCACTACGACAGGCTGGCTCTAGTATCCACTATGACATGCTGGCTCTAGTATCCACTATGACGTGCTGGCTCTAGTGTCCACTATGACATGCTGACTCTAGTATCCACGACGACATGCTGGCTGTAGTTTCCACTATGACAGGCTGACTCTAGTATCCACTATGACAGGCTGGCTCTAGTATCCACTATGACATGCTGGCTCTAGTATCCACTACGACATGCTGGCTCTAGTGTCCACTACGACGTGCTGGCTCTAGTATCCACTATGACATGCTAGCTCTAGTATCCACTACGACAGGCTGGCTCTAGTATCCACTACGACATGCTAGCTCTAGTATCCACTATGACATGCTGGCTCTAGTATCCACTACGACATGCTGGCTCTAGTATCCACTACGACATGCTGGCTCTAGTATCCACTACGACATGCTAGCTCTAGTATCCACTATGACATGCTGGCTCTAGTATCCACTATGACATGCTGGCTCTAGTATCCACTACGACATGCTGGCTCTAGTGTCCACTACGACATGCTGGCTCTAGTATCCACTATGACATGCTGGCTCTAGTATCCACTACGGCATGCTGGCTCTAGTATCCACTATGACATGCTGGCTCTAGTATCCACTATGACATGCTGACTCTAGTATCCACTACGACAGGCTGACTCTAGTATCCACTTTGACATGCTGACTCTAGTATCCACTACAACATGCTGACTCTAGTATCCACTACGACATGCTGACTCTAGTATCCACTACGACAGGCTGGCTCTAGTATCCACTATGACAGGCTGACTCTAGTATCCACTACCACAGGCTCGCTCAAGTATCCACTATGATATGCTGACTCGATTGTGCAAATGTGTTATTTAGTGTTGATGAAATCATCAGACAAACTATTACATCATTTACAAATGGGCTCAGTAAAAATTTTGTTCGACTCAATATACTATAACAAGTTTATTTATACTTTCGCAAGTTACAATTATACCTAATGATCACAGTCAATTCTTTTGATGATTTCTTTTTTACAAAATATGCACTCTTTTATTCAACCGACTGTGCATATTAATTAAACTATTCACACCCTACAGATCTATACATGCACCTCCTGTTAAGGTTAGGTGGGATATGGTATAATGGATCTGAACCTGATTTGCGAAGGGCTAAATCAAATCAGGAGGGGGTTTGAAGTGTTTACATGATTTGAGACTGTACTTATACCAGCAGTGAATCCAGGGGGGTCTTAGGGTTCTCAAGACTAGTGTCAATGTAAAGACTGAAGTATACACAGCCGGCTAATATTAACCCTTCTGTAAGTAGAATGACATGTGTCGTCTCCCCCCAGTTCGGAAGTAGAACGACAAAATATGACTACGACTGACTGAGACCCCTTTGCCAACAAGCCGCCCCTGAATACCTACATTTAATGCGCCCCTCCTACCTCATGCTCGGTTCTGAATTACAAATTACATTTAATGCATTTTTAATTTCATATTATTGGTCTGCACTCAATACCACTCATGTCCTTTGAATAGTTTGATGCACAATTAAAACATGCTTACGTCAGGCTAAATAGATTTACAAGGTCTGTGCTTCAAACAGGGTATAAAGTGATTCAATTTCTGCATGTTCTCTATAACAAAGCTTTTTATTCAACATTTTCAACAATCTGTCAAGCGCATTTGCCCCCGGGTCAAATCAACTGCAATTCAATTTCTTTTATTATCAATTTGCCATGAATAGATTAATCAGACATATTCAAGAGATGCCCAGAGCTTGGCAGAATTCAATTAAACTTGGGCTAGGGATGATGAACTCATAAATATAAAATGTCCAACAAAGCATACATCATTACAACATGGGGGGCAAACTGGGTATGTGTGTGTGTGTGTGTGTGTGTGTGTGTGTGTGTGTGTGTGTGTGTGTGTGTGTGTGTGTGTGTGTGTGTGTGTGTGTGTGTGTGTGTGTGTGTGTGTGTGTGTGTGTGTGTGTGTGTGTGTGTGTGTGTGTGGGTGCGTGCATGCATATGTGCGAACTCATGCATCTGTGCTTACATGCATGTGTATAACCCTAATGAAGGGTAGACCGGGGCAAGTTGTCAAAAAAGTAGCATATTTCAGAATAATGGTTCCAATTGTTACCCAATTGAAAGTTTCTGAATACCAACGAAACCTCAAATATCTCCTGCAGATAGCAAGTGCATAAATAACTGCTCATTGCAACACAAATTTTCAAGAGGTCTCACAAAGTGTTACAATTTACCCTGATGGGGGGCAAATTGCAACAACCATCGGGGCAAGTTGCTACATATATGCTTAACCATTATCAATTGCCATCCAATTCACAATGGATGGCATTTTTCCAACATTTAGTCTCCCACGAGTGATATTTTTCGCTTGATACCGCAATGTTATAATTTGTCCGTGGCTCCAGTATCATCTCATTCACTATTACCATGCTTTTCTTTAAAATGACACTTTTTTTACCTTGTCAACGGGTCCATAAGATATCACATGTGACATGCTTAATACTATCAATGAACATACTGCTACATTTCAAAATAATTTGCATTAGTAGTTTTGTCTCTAGTATGTCTGTTGCAACTAGCCCCGGTCTCCCCTAAGAAAGGCTGCTACATTAGACTCCGGTGAATGGAAAGAGCACGTGACAAATGAAGAGCTGTTTGGAACAATGATGAGGGTAACAGACAAGATTCAGGAGCGCAGGGTGCGGTTTTCTGGGCACAACATATGGCAAGCGGGGACACCATTGTCTAAACTAATACTCTGGGAGCCGACGCACGGACGCGCTTCAAGGGGACAGCCCGCTCTTAGCTATGTCGAGGTCCTAAAATCAGATGCTGGTGTGACAGATACAGAGCAGTTAACTGCATGTTAGGTATGAAGGAGTGCTGAATGGCGAGCCGTCAAATCCTGAAGTCTTTCGACCAGATGATGATGATGACATATATAAACGTCCAATCAAATTATTCCACCCACCCATCCACTGTAATATTTAAAACCCATTCATTCCTATTCCATCAACCCACCCCATCTATTATGGTTCCACCCACCCACCCATAGTCTCACAAATAGCAGTTACAGGAGCATGTGGTGCTACCTGGTGTTGATATAGAGAAACGAACACAGTGAAAAAGCCAGGGTTTGCAGTAGAGACAATGTACAGGTGTCTTATGAGAGTGAGTACCCCTTTCTGCACCCAGAAAAATATTTTCTATCAAATATGATAAACAAAACATAAAGGTATCATCATTCCTGTTTTTGTTTGGTAAATAAACAGAAACTATTCAAACATTGGCATGTAAGACATATTTGCCTATTTTTATTGTTACATAATACTACCAAGGGTACAATAATTGTTCTGCGAACTTAAACCTGTCCATCAATAACGCATATACGATCCAACACTATGAAGATGTCTCTTCATGGTTTATCCTCCACTAGCATAGTTACAAAATGTTTAAGCAGCTGTAACTTGAATAAACACAAGCCCAATTTATCCCTGTCACTAATCTGTTACGGCTGCCAAAGTTATTGTCATGGGACACCGGGTTTCATGTCTTATTGGCAGAATTAGTTTTTTAAATTCCCTCTCGACCCCAGCTGCTGTTGGTCTCAAGGCAGATGTTGTATCCAAGTCTCAGGAAATGACTGGCACCAGGATTTCAACACCACCGGGCTATCATATCAGGGAACAGGACTAATCAGGGTGTAGAGAAACAAATAGCCACAGCTCATCTATCACCCCTTTAGCCCTGGGAAACTGGGGCAACAGGCTTGCATAACAGGTCACCAGATGGATTAAAGGGCAGAAGGAAGGTCACAGTGTCAGAGTGATGGATGGGGCACCTGGCCTGTGGGGCCATACTTGGTGTCCTGACCTGTTTCTATCTTTCACTGTGTGGGTGTGTGCATGTGTGTGTTTGTGCGCGCGCACACGCTTGTACATGTGCGTGCGCGTGTGTGGTATGGTGTGGGTGTGTGCACGAGCATGCAGTGTATGCCTGTGTCCATGCATGGGTATATAATATATATATATATTATATATATTTCAATATATCTATATATATAATTATATATATATGTGTATGTGTATGTGTATGTATATGTGTATGTGTGTATATATATATATATATATATATATATATATATATATATATATATATATATAATGTACGCACACATGCATGCATGCACACACACATATATATATATATATATACATACATATATATGAATATAAAGGTATGTAAATATACATTTAAAACACCCACAGATGCACTTGGTCATGTGACATTCATGTGACATTACACATTATGATACAATTTATGGTGTAGACAGCTTGGCAGTCCCTCATAATTCATTTTAGACCAAATTTAGATGGCCCAGGTCTGGAGACAGATGGGAGGATTGAATGACCTGAGTGGGGGGTAAAAATCTGGAGGTCAGAGAGGTAGTCAGGCTGTATCAATCAAGGGAGTGAGGCCAATCAGTGAGGTCATTACTTGCAAGTCAAGTCAGTCAAGCCAATATACACACTTTAGCATCTGGGCTGTTTCATTATAATATATAGAGGCACAACAACATTGTGGTCTATGGGTCATACCCACAGTAATGTGATGGTCATACCCACAGTAATGTGATGGTCACACACACACAGTAATGTGATGGTCATACCCACAGTAATGTGATGGTCATACCTACAGTAATGTGATGGTCATACCCATAGTAATGTGATAGTCACACACACAGTAATGTGATGGTCATACCTACAGTAATGTGATGGTCATACCTACAGTAATGTGATGGTCATACCTACATATAGTAACGTGATGGTCATACCCACAGTAATGTGATGGTCATACCTACAGTAATGTGATGGTCATACCCACAGTAATGTGATGGTCATACCCACAGTAATGTGATGGTCATACCCACAGTAATGTGATGGTCACACACACACACAGTAATGTGATGGTCATACCTACAGTAATGTGATGGTCATACCCACAGTAATGTGATGGTCATACCAACAGTAATGTGATGGTCACACACACAGTAATGTGATGGTCATACCTACAGTAATGTGATGGTCACACCCACAGTAATGTGATGGTCATACCTACAGTAATGTGACAGTCATACCCACAGTAATGTGATGGTAATACCTACAGTAATGTGATGGTCACACACACAGTAATGTGATGGTCATACCTACAGTAATGTGATGGTCACACACACACAGTAATGTGATGGTCATACCTACAGTAATGTGATGGTCATACCCACAGTAATGTGATGGTCACACACACAATAATGTGATGGTCATACCTACAGTAATGTGATGGTCATACCTACAGTAATGTGATGGTCATACCTACAGTAATGTGATGGTCATACACACAGTAATGTGATGGTCACACACACAGTAATGTGATGATCATACCTACAGTAATGTGATGGTCACACATACAGTAATGTGATGGTTATACCTA
Organism: Lamellibrachia columna; assembly: GCA_963662155.1. NCBI lineage: Eukaryota > Metazoa > Annelida > Polychaeta > Sabellida > Siboglinidae > Lamellibrachia > Lamellibrachia columna. The sequence goes on from OY759273.1 coordinate 9,979,440, forward strand.
CAGTAATGTGATGGTCATACCCACAGTAATGTGATGGTCATACCCACAGTAATGTGATGGTCACACTTACAGTAATGTGATGGTCATACCTAGAGTAATGTGATGGTCATACCCACAGTAATGTGATGGTCATACCTACAGTAATGTGACAGTCACACACACAGTAATGTGATGGCCATACCCGCAGTAATGTGATGGTCACACACAGTAATGTGATGGTCATGCTCACAGTAAGGTGATGGTCATACCAACAGTAATGTGATGGTCATACCCACAGTAATGTGATGGTCATACCCACAGTAATGTGATGGTCATACCCACAGTAATGTGATGGTCATACCCACAGTAATGTGATGGTCATACCCACAGTAATGTGATGGTCATACCCACAGTAATGTGATGGTCATGCTAACAGTAATACATCTTACACCATAGTGACATGAAGACCATACCCTTAGCAGAAAAAAAGATTTTTGTGGACGCAATTGTGTAGAATTGAGAAAATATTCTATAGAATTTTTATAGAATATTCTATAGAATTTTTTATAGAATATTCTATAGAATTTTGTCATGGAATATTCTATAGGATGTTTGCGGACATAGCTATGGAATTTGTAGTTTCTATAGTTTTCTATAAAATATTCTGCTTTGCTCTTTAGAATTCTATAAAATTTTACACAAATCTAAAAAAAATTAAAGTAGATATAAATTATTTCTATAGACTCTGTAATATTGTATAGTTTTCTATACACAATTGTACTTTACGCTAGAACTCAATAGATTTTTATAGCATTTTTATAGAATTCTATAGATATTTTTGCTAAGGGCAAGAATACCTTGGACGAAAATATCTTGAAAATGCTTGAAACACAACGCTATTTTACCACACTTAATGGTAAAATGATTATACAATATTTTCTCTTGTAAACTTAAAGAATCAGCAGAATATTTGAGAAGATGCAAAAATTGGTAATACGCTTCCTACTATAACCTGCTTTCCTGTGTTTGACTGAAGTATATGTGCCAGGGTTTGGGGAGTCTGGGGGCTGCATGAGGGAGGAGAGGGTCACTACTGACAGATGACCTCCCCCCCAGTTCCTGTACAGGTCATGAACCCTGTCAGCCCCAATCACCCATGTCCTGCTAAGGGGATCCATCCCACCTGCAGGGGCTGGACAACAGACATTGCAGGCATAGCAGGGGGTTGTAATTAGTACAGGGGTGGAATGAATGGATGACTGAGTGACTGAGTTGGTTAGTGAGTGACTAAGTGAGGGACATCTGTAATTTACTGTAGGTATGACCATCACATTACTGTGGGTATGACCATCACATTACTGTAGGTATGACCATCACATTACTGTGTGTGTGACCATCACATTACTGTGGGTATGACCATCACATTGCTGTGGGTATGACCATCACATTACTGTGGGTATGACCATCACATTACTGTAGGTATGACCATCACATTACTGTGTGTGTGACCATCACATTACTGTAGGTATGACCATCACATTACTGTGTGTGTGACCATCACATTACTGTGGGTATGACCATCACATTGCTGTGGGTATGACCATCACATTACTGTGGGTATGACCATCACATTACTGTAGGTATGACCATCACATTACTATGTGTGTGACCATCACATTACTGTAGGTATGACCATCACATTACTGTGGGTATGACCATCACATTACTGTAGGTATGACCATCACATTACTGTATGTGTGACCACATTTTTGTCTTTAAATTTTTACTTAATATATGCATATAATACATGGTAAGGCTAAAAAAGTCGAACGATTAAGCATTATGATTACGCAATTGAAATTCCACAAGATAACTAGGGTCAACGATCTGAAACTGACAGATAACGAAAAACTTTTAAGCTTAGACAAATTAACTAAAGGTGTTTGTACTAAGCGTGGTGTCTGAGTTGTGCAATAATGACACTATAGTGCAAGCTAAGCGATGAGCCGACACTGATGGCGACGCTGTAACTGTGACACACTCTAAGCGATGAGCCGACACTGATGGCAACGCTGTAACTGTGACACACTCTAAGCGATGAGCCGACACTGATGGTGACGCTGTAACTGTGACACACTCTAAGCGATGAGCCGACACTGATGGCGACGCTGTAACTGGGACACACTCTAAGCGATGAGCCGACACTGATGGCGACGCTGTAACTGTGACACACTCTAAGCGATGAGCCGACACTGATGGCGACGTTGTAACTGTGACACACTCTAAGCGATGAGCTGACACTGATGGCGACGCTGTAACTGTGACACACTCTAAGCGATGAGCCGACACTGATGGCGATGCTGTAACTGTGACACACTCTAAGCGATGAGCCGACACTGATGGCGACGCTGTAACTGTGACACACTCTAAGCGATGAGCCGACACTGATGGCGACGCTGTAACTGTGACACACTCTAAGCGATGAGCTGACACTGATGGCGACGCTGTAACTGTGACACACTCTAAGCGATGAGCCGACACTGATGGCGACGCTGTAACTGTGACACACTCTAAGCGATGAGCCGACACTGATGGTGACGCTGTAACTGTGACACACTCTAAGCAATGAGCCGACACTGATGGCGACGCTGCAACTGTGACACACTCTAAGCGATGAGCTGACACTGATGGCGACGCTGTAACTGGGACACACTCTAAGCGATGAACCGACACTGATGGTGACGCTGTAACTGTGACACACTCTAAGCAATGAGCCGACACTGATGGCGACGCTGCAACTGTGACACACTCTAAGCGATGAGCCGACACTGATGGCGACGCTGTAACTGGGACACACTCTAAGCGATGAACCGACACTGATGGCGACGCTGTAACTGTGACACACTCTAAGCGATGAGCCGACACTGATGGCGACGTTGTAACTGTGACACACTCTAAGCGATGAGCTGACACTGATGGCAACGCTGTAACTGTGACACTCTCTAAGCGATGAGCCGACACTGATGGCGACGCTGTAACTGTGACACACTCTAAGCGATGAGCCGACATTGATGGCGAGGCTGTAACTGTGACACACTCTAAACTGAGCATCAACTGAACAAAAGGAAAATGTCAAAACATACAAATTGAATTGTGATTTCACAAATGGTTTATTTGTGATTGATATGAGGGAATTAATAAATAAAATGCCATCATTGAATGCGCTAACATTTAAAGAAAATATTTCCGTGTAAATTAATATGCTAATATATACTGTTTTGTTTTATGTGCATAAGATACATTACAGCAACATTTCGACCGGGAAAATTCTCTCAAAATAATTTTCCAATTTTTCTTTTGAGTGGACCCTTGACCCACCAACCCACATCCAATTTTTGGGGATTATTGGAATTTTTTTATTTACAAACAAAGTGAGGAAATGAGTGACTGAGTGAGTAGGTGACCGATTGAGTGAGTCAGAATTCCAGACCTTCCATGGCTATTAAGATGAACCTTGTTATTACCTGCCACAAAGACACAATCAGTAGAATCTGGAGCTAGAAACAGATTGCAGATTAGTCAGTGCTCCAGGCATTTTCCCCCCACCCACTGACCCCTCTGTCCAGTTCACTGTGTGGTCAACAGAAGTGCCCACTGTCTGCCTTGGGGCTTTATATGACTAGCAGAAAATAAACGACATGTCACAGCTATGTCCAAAATCTAGATTTTTTAAAAACATGTATGCAGTATATGGAATTACATATCTATCAGATGCTTAATTAGAAAATGAATATTAACTGGAAATGTTTGAATTTTGTTTGTGAGACAGTGATATGTATTTTAGAGTGGGCCTTCTGGTTGTTTTCTTCCTCTACTTTACAATGAGTTTTGGAGTAACTCAACCCTTACGGCAATTTTGTTCGTGTACTTCACACTTAGTTTCTGGGCCATTAGTCAATTCCTGCTTGTTACGTCTTCTAGCTCTTTCATTCATTCTTTCTAAGCTTTCCAGGGGTCTTGTGGGCCATTAATTCTTTTATTCTAAACTGGACAGCTGCAACAACAGTTCCTAAACATTACAAATGGCATTTTGAACCAATTGTTCCTATATTCCACAAATGGCATTCTGGACCAATTGTTCCTATACTCTATGTACTCTACAACACTGTTCATAAATCATATACGGGGCATTCCGTCTCAAATCAACCAAAATAAGAACATTTTGTTGCACTCATATTAAATTTTTTTTTTAAATTAATGATTAATCCACAGGCCAATATAACCAAACTTGTCAAACCACGGGGTTGTAGCTCGAATACTTTCTGAGTTATGACCGTTTCCAATTTGGCAGATCCTGTTATTTTTGCCAATTTTTTTAAATCATGAAGATTTATTGTTCTGCTCTTTCTACAAAAACTATTTGTGCCAGAACTCTGAGATTTGGCACGCTTATTCTCCATTGTATGTAGATAGTAACAGCCCATTGAAGTCTTATTCGGTACACCTCATATGTACGTATATGAGAAGTTTGAAGTTTCTGTCTAGCTTAGTTTATCAGATACCGATCTCCAAAGTTGGTACATAGTTAAAAATGGCCTATATTTAGCAGCCAAAATTGCTATGTGGCCATGGAGCTAAAATTCCAATTTGTTATATGAAAGGCAGGTACAATGCCTGTGAAATGCACCATATTTGTATTCCCTGTTCAAATGGCTTCATGTTGAATAAAATAATTAAAACATACACATTTTGTGTTTTTATCTAATAAATAGATTACAACACAATATGAAATCCTACAGCTGATCTTACCACCCATTCCATCTCTGGTAACAAAATTATGTAAATATTGTTGTGAAATGCAAAAAACCCTTCTGAATACATAGGTCTAGACTATATTATGTACCGGGGTCATTCCATGTGAAATCAACCAATGGTCAAAAAGTTGATGTCTCAGAATTTACTTAGATTTTGACCAATGACTAAGTGGCTATACTTGACCACTTGTGCAAAAGAACGAAGCATTTACACGCAAATTGTCTCTGTAATGCCCTAGTATAAAGTGAACAAGGGATAAACGCCCAAAATCATACCCCTTTTTTTACATGTTTTCATGTGCTTTTAACTTGAGAAGTTTTCAAGCTATGTATCTGAAATCTGCTGAAAATGTAGATATGTTGGTACAGATTGTGAATTCAAGGGGGATGGACAATGGGTATATTGGGTGCACAAAAATGAGGAAATTATTTTTTATTAAAAAAAACTGTCAGGATAGTGTTGTCTCATTTAATTTATATTGAAGCTGAAAATCACTGTTCTGCCTAATGGCAGATTGTGGGAGAACTTTCATCTATGTGTAACCTGCCCTCCTGAGGTATGTGTCAACTTTGTTTTTAAACATATTTACGCTGCTAGCAGTTAATTTGTTCCATTCATTTATTGTCCTCCATGAGAATTAGTACTCCCTAATATCTAATCTACACTGATCCTTCACTAATGTTACCTCGTGTCCTCTAGTTCTACTATCTTTCTTGAGTGAGAAAAAATATTTCTATAAATATGTTCACACTTTAATATGATCTCCTCTTAACCTCCTTGTCATTAGGGTTGTTAAACCACATTCTTTTAGGTGTTCTAAAAGAATGTACACACTAAGTCACTATACATTATACTCTACAACTGGGTCTATGGGCCAACTGTTGCTCACAGTTAACATGTGGTGGTCCCTCCAGTGCCATACTCCCCCATTAACCAGTTCGACCTGCGCCCTCCCCTCCAGCAGGTAGGCTAGAGGTTCCTGGGGTGGGGAAGGTCAACAGGGAGCTTGATCCCAGGGGTATAAATCTGTCAGCTACATCAACTTGTCAGTGGGCCAATAAAATAATAGCTGTTTCCAATAAACAGCCAATGAATGAGGGTCTAGGGACAGAGCTGTCAATCACAAGACAGTCATGAGACACACCTCCCTTTGATGTACTGGGCCATCAATGCTGAGTTTCCTAGGACACTGTCAGATGGAGTGGTTCAGTGATTTGGAGAAGTTTGTCTTTGATGTGGCCTAATGAGATGACGATTTGATGATATGCTTTCTCAGGATATAGAACTACATGTACATATTGTATGTAATAAAATCTACATAAGACATCAAAATGTATTTGTGCATGTGTATGTGAGTGCGTGCATGCGTGTACATGCGTGCGTGCATGTGTGTATTTATGTATGTATGTATATATCATCTTTTCCATTATCATTGCTAGAGTTAGGGTTGCTAAGGTTATGGGGAGCTATGCCTTAAACTGATTCACACCGTTCTGCACTCTTAGAGGATTTTAATTCACCAAGTCGTATTTGAGATTTTTATGTGCGAAATTGCACCAAAAAAAACTATTCCCTAATCAGCTCGATTGCCAGTGGATACTGGAAACACAGGATAGAAACACCCACCCTAGAAGAGACTAGAAAAGATACTAAACAACATTGGTTTCATGGGGGTATTAAAGGGAGAATTAAGGGAGGGTAATGATTGTTTCGTTTAGCTTCACAAATTGATGTATTTAAAAAAAAAAACTTTATTTTCCTATTACTGTTCATGAGATCGATCGCTGGCTTCAAATGCAGTTTTGTGTCATGAATACAGGGTATGCAGACAAAAGCCCCCTCGGACATAAGCCCCCTCTGGACATAAACCCCACGGACAAAAGCCCCTCAATCTAGATATGTATTACTGCTACTTGTATATATCAATGTATAAGTATCTAGATTGAGGGGCTTATGTCCAAAGGAGTTTTTGTCTGAGGGGCTTTTATCTGAGGGGCTTTTGTCCGAAGGGACTTTTGTCCCAGATTCATTCAGAATCAGACACTTATGTATATAGTTTGCATTAAGAATGATAATGAAGTCTGTGTGTTTCTCCAAGGAATGTCCTCTGGCCAGCTGGACCGTGGCCAGGCCAGGCCAAGAGGTGACCCAGAAAGCTTACACCAAGATGAGATCACATCTCCAATGACCATCAGATAAAAATGACCATCTGAGATCAAACATCAACATCAACAAGTTACAGGTACTTGGAAAGTGGGACTATTGTTGCTGGACCTGGTAATGACAGTAATTATCCACCCCTTCTGGACAGAACAGACAGGCTCCCTTGCACCCCAATCAGGGTGAGAAATCTCCAGCCAGTTGTAATTGTGACTGTTCAAAAAAAAGGTTATCTCAGCCACACAAGACTTATCACAACCACCACTGCACTTGATAAGAACAAAAGCAGCAGCTGAATGTGTTGAGCCTAGACCCTGGACTGTGTTACCATTCACTTGTAACAATCACCAAAACAGCCGTGTTATCTCCACAAAAACTGGATGCTCCAGGATCTGCCCATGGTTCCAGCAGTCTTGGCTTTAAACAGGATCTATCGGTGATTTAAATCGCATTCCATGGTCACCCGTCACGAGGGACAGTCATTGAAAGGCCCATAATCAATGGCCTAGGTGGTGTTTAAGATGACTGATTGACCTCGAGATTGAGAAGACAGCCAGATATGAGTGGATATGCACTCTCAATGCCGGGGCATAGAAACTGTTGATTGCACAGAAGAAGTAATGTTTCATAAGGGGATTAGGACCCATCAGTTTCTCTCCCTGAACAGGGCAAGGATCTCATTAATTCACCTCCCATATAAAGCAGCTAAACAGACCTGAACCAAGATTCATCACTGCACTTTTGTGTGGACCATACTCAGCTGTAGATGGCAGAAGGAACATAAAGGTTCCCTGGTGAATCGAGACCGCAGCATCAGACAGAACTGTTTAAGGAAATACTGTGCATTTCTCTGCATAGGTGTCAACATCTGCTCATAAAAAGACGGGAAAATGCTCATGAACTTTTTTTATAGAAATTTTGATGTGCTGCTTTTGTTCATGGAGAACACACGTGAGAAAATGTGAAACCACTTGAGACCAAAGAAATGCAATGTGTCTAGAATGATCTTGTGTGCAATAGATAAATTTTTCGATGAAGTTTGTTTGGTTTCATGAGGCCATCATTATAATGATAAAATAGTCATAGCGTAATGAGAAGGGTTAAATTGAAAAAAAAAAAAAACATAAAATTCTAAGTGAAAATTAAACAACAGACACTACTGCGTAAAAACAAAACATTATACTTGCCTATACATAAATATTTATAATATAATTCAGACTCCGTGATGTGCTGCCACTGTTTGTCATACACAAGATTCCCAGCGAGACCAGATAACTTGGGAACGGGAATGAAATTTAGAATGAATTTTTTATATAAACAAAAATAATCGATCACACTAGATTATAATTGATTAATTGATCGGAGACATGAACCAACCAATCATTGGCAAAATTTATTAACCGGAACATATCTATGATTGGAACAACACCTATTAATACAAACTGGACCACTGTTATGTCACGAATAATGTAATTTTTGTATATAATAACCACTGCGAACGCGACAATGTTCCACAGTGGATTATAGTTTTATACACTTAAAAGGTAGAGGGGATTACCTGGATTATGTGACTGCTGGTGCACATTTGGAACAACTAGCTGTCATTATAATATTTGATTAGGTTCATAATGCCAAAAACATGCACTTACCTATGATATGGGGGAACTGGATACAATACCACACGGCAAAGTTCACATTGTTATAAGGTAATATGTTATGAAAAATGGACAAAACCCCATAAAAACTGTCTAACAAGGTCTTAATGAACTTAGGTACATGAGTGTGTTTAATTTTCATTACTTTTGAAGTTTACAACATGGGTGGCAGCATAATTTTTTTTTATTAAAACAAAAATTTAATATTATACTATGGGATTAGATGAAGCAATTATTAAAATGGCACTTGGCAAACTAATGAAGCATAATTACCATGCACAAATAAAAAAATATTGTACTGGGGGATTTTGTCCACTTTTCACATTGTGGGATTTTGTCCTGTGGGATTATGTCCTGTATTCATGATATGGATTAAAGGGTAGATGGAAGGTCAGACAGTGTCAGGGTGATGGATAGGGACACAAAATGTCAACAAAGGTCACCATTAATGTTTTTTATTTTGTGCTAATATTTTTACATGTTACATGGGAACCTTATGAGAATAAAGTATGGATAATGCACACAATGAATAAATGACTAATTTCCATCAATACCGTAAAGTTTGCATCATACAATATGATACAAATTATTGTATGAATAGACCTCTATCATGTAATACATACATGTTTAACAAGTTAATCTGATTATAATTATACATGTTATTCTGCATGATAAAGCATGCTTATTTTATAGATATGGCCATAAAAGGTTAAACTATTTATCTGACCTACATATCATATAATATGTAACTGTGTTTTTATAATAGGGGATGGTTTAAATCAGATAGACCTACAAACTATGGTGCAACCCCTGATTTGATCTTCTTTTATATGTAATTACTTTTTCGGTACAAAAGATATTCTTGTGCATATTGAAAAAAAATATTCTGACTGGGATAAAGATTAATGTCATGTAGAGTCGGCGAGATAAAAATAATTAAAGAACCCACATCAAAAATACTGCACTTTGTTCTACCCAACTATTACTTACCTGTCTCCTGTGATTTCACTCAACACTGGAGACTCTACTGGTTGCGCTATTTGTCAGCAGCAACTACTTTTTTCATGTTACAAAAAATGGCAAAGATAGTACACAGAAAACATGAATACCATAATATTATTATATTGTAATTTTGTCAGTAAAAACCTTAATTTTATAATAATTGGATTTAGAGTTATGAGCACTATTATGCCATTCAATTCTACAAGTGGAAATGTTATTTACATCTTGTAGATATTATAAACAACCATGGCTAAACATTATATATATATATATATATATATATATATATATATATATATATATATATATATATATATATATATATATATATATATATGTAGTAAATTTTTAGATGCCAAACATATCACACTAATTCCTGGCAACAACTACTGGTATCATTAAGAGTGCGCACACATGCACACATGCACGCACACATGCATGCACACTTTTATTTGGCCCAGAAGTACTTCTAGAAAAGATGTCTGTAGTGTTGACCTTCTTTGTACTGTCAAAATCCAATAACACTGATTTTTTGGTGAGAAATGTCCTATAATAAATGATTCATCCAATTACAAAACAAATCTTCTATGTATATGATTTTTATCAAACTGAAAGCACCTAAAGAAAACATCTGATGTTAAACTAGCACAGTTTGTAGACCTTTCAACAAATGTGTTTAAAACTTAAATTTCAGATATGGTGCTTGGCTGAACCTTCCAAATATTGACACCCAACTATTACTCCCCCCCACCCAGCAAGGTATTAAATGGAAGAAGAAAAAATGCAGTTCTAAAGTAAAATATTGCCCCTCCCCCAATGTGTCAGCACCTGTCAGGAGAACACTGCACGAGTGGTACATCTAATAAACATCCCAACAAGATAACTGATAACAGACAATTACCTGATAATGGCACCAGTTCCACAGAGCTAGGATGAGTGGAGAGACTCCATGCTTCTTGACAGGGAGAGGGCAATCATGTGCAGGGTCACCACTAGGGGGGGGGGGGGCATAATGATGGAGTGTGTACAAAGTTCACCACCTCAGTAATGGGCAAAGCCAAAAAATCTTGGCCATTAATTAGCAGCAGGAATGTTCCATAAATCACTTGAAGTCTGCCTGGCTAATACACCAGTGTGGAAACTATCAGTCATCCTGCACATTTATTGTGCTTTCCACAGCCTTTGTTTATGTAGACAGATCGATGACAATTACCAGCCTCCGACATGAGACTTTGGCCATAACCTGGATGACATTACAATTTGGCTGACGTGTGAAGTATCAAAGATCTCCTCATCCCTATACACTATTACAGTCACTCTGACTCAAGGTGAATAAAAACTATTACAGTCACTCTGACTCAAGGTGAATAAAAACTATTACAGTCACTCTGACTCAAGGTGAATAAAAACTACAACTCATGAGTAAGTTACTTGTTAAAATACTCACATTTAGTATTGACAGGAGAATGTCAAACCAGTCATTGTTTGCACTGACCTCTAGTATCACTGACGTCTAGTATCACTGACCTCTAGTATCACTGACCTCCAATATCATGCCTACAGACCCAATACTCATTAATAACATACAAGAACTTGGAAGTGCAAACATGATTCATTTCTGTCTAGGCGCTGAATGTCAAATGTATCTCACAAATATCCCAATAAAAGGAAGCACTGCCCTGTCCAACTGTCACTTATATCAAGTTCTCACATCTGTCATCGGCTCCCATGCCCAAATGTTATCAACATCGAAATACTGCCTATGCAAAATGACATCCACATCCAAATGACACCTATGCCTAGAATGGCAGTCTTATCCAAATGCTACTCATGCAAAATGACACTGACATCCAAATGCTACCCATGTAAAATTGGCATTGACATCCCAATGCTACCCGTGCCCAAATGTCATTAATATCCAAATGCTACCCACACAAAATGTCACTGACATCCCATTGCTACCCATGCCCAAATGTCATTAATATCCAAATGCTACCCATGCACAAATGTCATTGACATCAAAATATTACCCGTGTGATTGGCATCCAAATGCTACTAATGCCCAAATGTCTGCTGCCCATGCCCAAATGTCGGCTACCCATGCCAAAATGACATTGAGATCCAAATGCTACCCTTGCCCAAATGATGTCACTGCATGACTAGATCAGCCACACTGCAGTTACTGCACAGAGACTGTTCATTCACATAATTATCGTTGTTGAAGAATCAGAACAATGGAAGTCCATTTGAACCATGTAGTTTGTTAGATATGTGTCTGTTACACTAACTTCTAACACACGAAAATAGACTCATTGTTTTGTTTCCTCGATAGACATGTTGCTGAAGAACAGAAGCAATGAAAGCCCATTTTCGTGCGTTAGAAGTTTCCAACCATCCACAGGGTGCAGATCAAAATGGACGTCCATTGTTTTGACTGTTCAACAGCGATATCCACCACTGTCTACAGCCAGATACTGAGACAATGGGGAGCAAATTTTTTTTACCAAGCTTTGAAATGAGGATTAAAAAAAGAGGATTCAAATCCCAGCCGTCCCGATACTTTAAGCACTTCTGGTGATCATTTATAAGATATATTGTCCTATTTTTTTGGGTAGCAAACGTTATGGAGCGAAAAAAAATGCATGGGCTTCTTAATCGAGAGTCTGATGTTCTAACCACTGTGCCGCTATGCTCCACAATCTTACACTTATATCCTAGTTACACTCAAACAAACATGCATTCATGAATTATGCAGGTAAGTTCAAATTAGTTTCCACAACATTTATATTCTATCATCACTTTATTTCCGTGACTTTGTTTCCTACCCAAAACTGTGACTTTTTTCCAAGACCTTTTCCCGTCAGTTCACTTCACTGCACTGTGCTTTATTGCTATGGGTGATATAAAGTTCTTAAAACGTACAACGTTTGATTTACTACTGTGCAGTGTTGGTTTAACTGCCATCAAATTCTCTGCATAAAGTTGTGTTGACACAACTGTCGTTGAATTTTGAAATTGAAAGTCTGACTTCATCATTGAATGGAAATGTCCTGGAAGTAATGGGAGGCTGCCAGGGGAAGGGGAAGGGGGGGTTTGGAGGACATGCCCCATTGCACATAGGTGGCCTGGCTTGTTACTCATGGAAGGTGGCACTTTTATGGCACTGTTGACCACACATGAGTGACCAGCATTATCTGTCTGGCTCTCTTCATGAAACCATTCATGTGTGAAAGTAGTTGACACTGCCAGGTAAGAATGACACCTGGATAAGTGGACACATAGACAGGTGGACACTTGGGCAGGAATGACACAGTTGTACACAATAGGGATGTTGACATTTTGACAGTGGTGACACTTGTACCAAACATTACAAGTGGTGATGGAAGTCAGATACTAACAGTGCTGACACTTTGACTGACAGCTAGGTAACTCTTCGGATGTGGCTGAATGCTTCCCAGAGAAGTCGAGTTGGTGTTGGAAGGGGGGGGGTGAACCGCTTTGAGTGGTCCAGCAGACCGGATACCACACAATATAAATTACCATTATGTAAGTATGATGCAAGTACAGACCCCAGTATAGGAGAACTTGACTAACAGGTTAACATACCTGTGAGTGCTGCACTGTGGTATGTTCCTCCTGCCACTTCTACGATGTTCTGTCTTCTTGTCTGACACTGCCTTGGCTCCACCAGGTCTCTCGCCCGACTCCCACATGCCGGACCATAGCCCCACACATAGATGGCTCCACTGTCTGCAATGTAACACATTCACACGCAATGAATCTGTTTTATGTACGGGTGTATATAACTATGCATCATATTATCATCAAATTTATGTTGCTGAAATCAACATTATGGCACAACTAAAACATTGATGTTGGAAGAACTTGGGTTACAAACTAATGTCTTCCTAATATTAATTAATCATTATTATTAAGATCATGCACACAGAAGGAACCAGGAAGTATTTATTTGACCAATGCCAAAACTGAATGTTTTATTTGGTCTAGAAGTACTGGTAGAAAATATATTTGAAGGTTGGATTTTGCAACTGCACACAATTTAATAACGTTAATTTTCTTTGAGAAATATCTCATAATAATTTATTAACCTTAATATAAAACATAATGTCCGTACAATCTTTGTAAAAATGGTATTACCTAAGCGAAACATCTGATGTTAAATTAGCTGTTTGTAAGCTTTTCAAAAATATGCTTAAATGTTTCATTTGAGATTTGGTGCTTGTCAAAACCTTCCAGGGAACCCAATGTGTCAATGCCAAGACTGATTGTCATTATGTAGTTTCCACATAATAATGACAATCTGGTATAGTGAACCATCAACAGTGATTCAAAATTATACTACAACATTGTCCCACTCATCAGAAAGCATAAAACATCATATCATCAGGTCAAATGGAATATGCAATCTGAATGTGTAGCAATCTTCTCACCTGCAGCTAACTAGGCTGGCCTTTCTAACTAAAAGCATGGTTGTAATGGCAGAAAAACATAAAAATGTGTCTGCAAATTCTGACATAGTCATCGATCAGTTCATTTTAATTTCCCCTAAACATGCGCACTGGCATGTGAATGAGGATCCTGCGCCTGAGGGAGAGCTGGCCCGCGTGCGGCCACGCGGAACGCACTTGTCTGCACATTAATTCTGCTGTCTATGAGTGTAATCGCTCATGCGTGTCCTGACAGACACCACCAACTCTCTTCCTTGTCCCACCGGTACCAACTCCTGTAGTTAGACTACTTCATATTGATGATTTGGAGAGACACTCAGAAAATCTAAACACAAGAATAGTATGAGGAACTATTTGGTCTATCCGTGGGGTAGAATTAGTACTTATATTCTTACTGATGACAATGTTAAATACATCTAACACCGTGACGTTTCGTGATTGTTTTTGCTTGTCCTATTAATGACTTGAAGCAGAAATTTTTTTTAAACTCACAATTTTGTTTTTAATAAAATCACCACAGTCAATGCTCTGCATCAGATATTGCATTTGTTGGAAAAAAACAATGACTGTACTATTAGGAAGCTTACGTTAGTGACTGATGCTGTGTTTGTAACAGACATTGGGGTATATTGAATATGATTTATGTCATGTGAACTGATAATGGAATCAAAGGTTGTCATTGTGATTTATCATTGAGTTCAATCAATTGGACGATCGATCAACCAGTCAATCAAACATCAATAAACCATAAATGTTTATTTTCCAAATGTTCAACAAATGTAAATATATAATTATTCAAGCAGGTAATTAAAATTTCTGAGACGCTTTATGCATAATCATAATATCAGTAAAGTTTTCGGTGTTTGGGTTTTATCCGGTGGGAGTTATGCCCATGGGGGGGTTTCATCCTGTGATGGTGGTGGTGGTGGTGGTGATGGTGGTGGTGATGGTGGTGGTGGTGGTGATGTTGGTGGTGGTGGTGGTGGCTTTGTTGACACCACCACACTCATCCTTGTTTAGGGTCAAATAGGTACATTTATTGTGACAAAACATTCACAAGAATGCACAGTTGACAATAGGACAACTGACAGACATTGCAATCCAGTTCTATTGCCGAGAAGTCAAGCCGACACAAATAACTTGAAAAAGTGACAATTTTACCAAGAACCAATATGATAAAGGGAAGCAAGAAAAAATAAATTTACCTGCACCAAATTAATACTGTGATCTTCATTATATTGTAGCTAGTGCGAATAAAAGAGCCATAATAAACAAAGAGAGTTTCAAAATAAACTAGCAAATATCTTATGTTTCAACAGGATATTACATTTTTTTTCACTCATGTCATTCCGTGAAAAATCGAACCTGTCTAATATCCACTAAAACATGCCAGCTCGTTTCTATAAATATGTTATTTACTTTTGATGAAATCATCAAACTAATAAATTATTTTCAACTGGGCCCAGTCGAAATTCGGTGAAAAATTGCAAAAGTGGCTCAAATTTGTTTGCTTGCTAAAATTGTAGAAAGAATTAATTTGGATCATTAGACTGGGTAACTGGTGAAAATATTAATTTCGGTTTGGCCAAACAAAAATTAATTTAATATGTTGTCCAACGATTTCAAATAACACATTTGCACAAACGTGATGGCATTTGATAGTCGATACTAAATAGGTCTCATTTTGTGTGAATTGAGTCTGAAATAAGACAACTGAATAATTTACTTGTGGGGCTGCTTAAACTGGTTGTTTCATGAGTTCCTGCTACTCGTATTCTGGGCACATGATTTCTCTTGCTTTTGCTGCATGATTGGCTCCCTAGACGCGTGGCTCTTAACGTACTGATCCACATCTGTAAACATTGAGTGGTCAAGACAAAATAATGTAGTGCGCCTTGGGAAAAGTTACCCACTTCATGATAACCTGATTTATGATAGACTCTTTGTGCTATATTTTCATCTATTGACAACGTTAGCATATTGCATATCGTTTCTGAGACTGCCTAACCCTTTATGTTTCGATGCGCCTCTGAAGCTCGAGTTTGCAAGAATTTAGGCGCAGTTAATTTTTTATTATTATGTATATATATATATATATATATATATATATATATATATATATATATATATATATATATCTGATTTTGTCTGGTGGGAGTATATGCCCATGGGGGGTTTATCTGGTGGGATATATATATATATATTCATATATTTCCTATGAATAAGTTTATGAATTTTAGTCAACTGAAATGGCTTTAGTGATGCCCAATATTAGTATTCACATTTTGTTGTTAATTTATTTTTCATTTAAAAATGTCCAGTGCTGAATATCCAGCCTGAAAATGGCAGAACTCGTTTGGATAGCAACTGGACAGGAATTGATGTTATCGACTTCAGTTTTGTCATATTTTAACAAAACTAATGTCATATCTCATATCACAACAACTTAGGCAATGATAGCGTCTTCGTAGGACAATGACATTTTTCACAATACCTGATACTTTCCACAAACAACCGGCACAAAGCGGAAAGAAACTTATCTACAACCTGTGCCACAGGTGGAAATATAAGTCGCGATATTACAAAGAACATCATTGTGGGTCTTCACAAAGAGGTCAGCCATTCAAGTGACTGGATCGCGCTTCAAAGAACGCGAGACTGGCCCATCTGTGAACAGGGCCACCTCCGAGAATGCTCCAGGCCGGAGGTTCTACAAACACAGACTTATCAAGGCAGTCTTATCTCAACTATGTAACCAAGCAGGGGTTCAACCTGAAACAGCCTGATGGAGGCCAGCTGCTAGCCATGACCTCAGTGACCTTCACAGTGACCCACTGACCAGTGGGGTTACTCACCTGAAGGTGTTCAGAAGGAAACGTCTCCTTTAAATGTAAATAAACATCTATTTGTGGCTAAGCCAACGTGTATATATATATATATATAATTTGATTTTAGGGCAATGTTTGGGGAGAGGAAAAGGGCTTCTACCAATACAACAGGGTGACAATGGAAAGGCCATTAAACACCCTGCAAATAACAACATGTATTTATTTCACAATTTCAAAGTTTTTCAGCTGGAAGATTTGACTACATTCAAACCAATTATTATCATAATGTTTTGCCTTACATACAACAATCTTATTAATCTCTCTCAATTTCTATGTCGGCAATACAAAATTAAGTAATTACATCATAAAGTATTAATTAAAATGTTAACTAATCTTCTGCAAGGTTGAATAGTTATTGATCCTTTTGAACAATAATGTAATAATGGTTTGTTTTTCTCAACTGATGATTTATTAATTTTAAATGCCCACTTTTAGATGTTTTTTTTTTATACATTATTTGCTCTGTATTCAATACAATTAAATAATGACACCTAACCTTAGGTAAAGTCATCCCCCAGGCATTACGCCTTAGGAAGCCATGAAGGCTTATATGGCCAGTGCTTAAACCTGGTTTCTGTAGTGCGAAGCAACTTAGAGTGCAGTTATACTGACTCTCCTGGATGGGACACTAGTCCATCGCAGGTACCTTCCAAACAGTGTTTGTACTCATTTGCAGCTGAGTAGACTGAGGCAAAGTAGGGTAAACGAAATTGCCTAAGCTTCGAAAACGAACCGTGCCCAGTGTGGGTCTTGAACTCACAACCCTCGAATTTAGAGTCCAACACCTTAACCACTAGGCCACGGCTGCCCCTCACCTTATGTACCAATTAAATATTTCTGCCTCAGCCATTGGCGTGTGGTCAAATCAAATCAGTGCTGTTATGTTAGGCGTACATTACTCAAGATTTGTTGCGAGTCACGGTGTGTTGGTGCAACCGGGTCAGCACATATTATACGTTTGTTGAAGTGATTAAATTTTAGAATTGGTTAAACAGCTCCAGCCAAATCAATATGCGATTCAAGTTTTGTTGAGTTGCAGATCAGCTTATATTGCATGACTGATCCATTTTAAGTCAAATAAACACGCGCCTGGCAAGAATTTATTGAGCTGGGACATACACAACAAATCTGCTTTCACATCAGCACCTGACGGAACAAGATTTGTCACTGTATCATACTAGAGACAATATAAGTTCGTAATTCATATTTTGCATATTCCTTCTACTGCATGACTAGATTTTTAATTACTTTCCACCATCACAATTAGTCACTCACTACCATTTGCATTTAGTTGACTATTCATTCCCCAGATGGTAGCACAGACCACAAAAAAAAGACAGCCATATTAGAGGAAAAAATACCCCCTCAACTGATTTAGTGCATCACAAATCAGGTTCTTTGCTATTCAAATCTGTAGTGCAAGAATAGTTTAAGTAATATGCGCAGTAAAATTGGCAATTTTTTTCACAGAAACTTGACTGGATCTGGTCAAAAATAATTTGATAGTTTGTCCAATGGTTTCACCAAAACTAAATAATACATTTGTGCAAACGAGCTAGAGTCTGAAACGGGACAAGTGATAGGATGAGGAGGAACTACAGATTGTCAATGTCAAAAGAAACTGATGACAGAGTCACTGCAAGACAATGTACATCATACAGACATGTCATCATGTCACTCTCTCAATAGGTGACACTATCATAAGATAGCAATGTAGCCAAATAAATGTCATCATATGAGTGTCACCAAATGTCATCATTTGAGAATCAATCAATGCAGTGTCACATCATATGTCAGTGTCACCAGATGACAGTATTAGATAACCGTGTCATGAAGTGACACCCGCACCAGATGGTGTCAACATATGATAATGCAACATGATGATGCTAACCAATATTTGCATCATACAATAAAACCAATGTCACATGGGATTAACACCAGCTGTATCACATGATAGGCACCATCATTACGTCACCAAATACTAGTGTCACCAAATGATCACAACATCAAATAAGTGTCACCAAATAAGTGACAACAGTGTCAGTGCCGAGTCCTGTAGCAAGGACATCATAACGTGTGGAAATGAGAGAAAAGTTAAGGTTAATTTAACAAGTGAATGACAGAAATTTGGTAATTGTTTTAGTTTTGTTTTCCGAATATTAAGTCTTTTTAAATACAGTTCACACACAGATGAGGTGTTGTCACTATGCAAGCCAATCTATGCTGAGTGATAAAGGTAAATTCTTATATGGATAATATAGATTCTGAACAAGATGTTTGTTTGTAAAATAATTTTGTCTTTATTGTATTTAACATCATAATACTTCTTTTCAAATTGAGCAATCTTCCGTCATGAAAAACTTAAAGGTAATCTCTGCAAAAATTTTCAACCCGCATAATAATGGTACGGTTGCTCAGGTTGGATAATTTGACCAGTATTTATCTGGCATGTAGATATGCACATGTTGACAGTCTGGTGAACCAGTGTAAACAGAAGGCAAAGCTAACACAGTTCTATATAAAAAAAAAAAATTACACACTGGATGAGCCTAGAGCGAAGAAGCGTAATAATTATGCTAGCTATTATTACAAGTTTAACAACACATCTAGATAATAAGTGCTGGTAGATTATTACAAGTTTAACAACACATCTAGATAATAAGTGCTGGTAGATAATTAGTGCTGGTAGATAATAAGTGCTGGTAGATGAATTGCAACTTCCCAGAAAGGTTTTAGAGAAATGTCAAACACATGGTAAAAATCATCCTCACGCACGCACGCACGCACGCACGCACGCACGCACGCACGCACGCACGCACGCACGCACGCACGCACGCACGCACGCACGCACGCACGCACGCACGCACGCACGCACGCAGTTTAGGTTGTTTTGACCTGAAGTGCATGTGCTTTATTCAGGCAATTCTTACTCTCTGCACATGAAAACTCAATGATTGATATGCAATATCTACAGCTGCAGATTTCTGCATGAAGCTTTTAAAAGCTAGACAGCTGCTGCTGAGATTTTGGTCCGTATCTCAGCAACGACAGATCATGGCTCGATCTTATATCACGGGAGAGAAAAAAACTGCCGCTGACCTATATTAGTCGAATTGGTGTGCTTGTTTTTTTTACAGAAATTCATAGACTCTTCACACTGGTTCTGTCCGAAGAGAGGATATTGCATACAAGTTCCATTACGTCTCCATGTGTGTTTTTTCGAGGAAACTGCACCATGTAAACATTTCACAGGATACATCTCTGGATATTTTGGGTGAATATGGAGGGGGTTATTTAGATGAATATGGAGGGGGTTATTTTGGGTGAATATGGAGGGGGTTATTTTGCTGTGGGTTATTTTGCTGTGAGTTGTTCCTCCACTGGGCATTTTGTCACAAAAGAGAGAAACCGTTAACTGTAACAAGAAATGACGTCACAGTTATAAAACGGTAAAACTTGAGCTTTTGTAAACTGTAATTAATTATTACACTGAAAATTTATTCAATCAATAATAAAAAAAAAATCTTATTTGAACTGCAATTGTTGTCTGAAACTATATGCGTTTGTTTTCTAGTATGCCACAAATTTAGTTTAATTCCAGCGAACATGTAATTTAAAAAGCGGTATTTATTAATCGAAGTTACTCAAAAACAACTGTTTGAACCACCCATGTAGCACTGACTAGATTTCTTACCTGTTCAAGATATATTTAAAGCAGCATCTTCAGTTAGATATTTTGCTTGTCTCAGTTAGATATTTAAAGCAGCATCTTCAGTTAGATATTTTGCTTGTCTCAGTTAGATATTTAAAGCAGCATCTGCAGTTAGATATTTTGCTTATCTCAGTTATATATTTAAAGCAGCATCTTCAGTTAGATATTTTGCTTGTCTCAGTTATATATTTAAAGCAGCATCTTCAGTTAGATATTTTGCTTGTCTCAGTTAAATATTTAAAGCAGCATCTTCAGTTAGATATTTTGCTTGTCTCAATTCACTCATTTTGCGAAAAAAATATCTCTCATTGACTACAACATGCTAACTTTTAATGAAATCATTTGTAAAAACTTTTAAATTAGTTTTGGTCTGACGGAACCAAAAACTGCACTTTTTTATTAAAGTGGCTGCGTATATCACCTAAACTAGATACAAACATCAACAAAACTGAGGGGTGAATTAATTGAGATGGCAGCTTTTAGCAAACATTATCACCTGAAATGTCTCATTCCAAATGTCATTTTCTCAAACTCTCATTTTCTAATTATATCTGCATTAACGATTGCTGATTAATTCTAAAACACAACCTCTCCGGACATCTGATGATATTCTGGAGTGAACAACATCGAGATCCACTCCATCTGCTACCAAACATTTCCCAGTCCTTTGTATGATGACCTTGCCTACATCAATCAAATCTCTTGTTAATAAACTTAATTAAATCTCTGCAATGCGATCCATCAGGCAATTCAAACAGGAGTAATCCTGCTTTCACAAGTCATAATCCAGCCGTCAGCCACGACACTGTGCAGACCAGAGTGTGCAAATATTTGTTTTATAACAAAGGTGTCCAGACCACATTTTGAAAGCTGGCCTAGAAACCTCGTTGCATTGCTCTTGTGGTTTAAATACACTCATTAATTATCCATCTGACGCCCTACAGCTAGGGTAGTCAGAGCATCATAAAGCCCCATTAATCATTAGCCATGTTAGGTTGAAGTAACAGCATCCATGAAGTGTGTAGCTCTGGGCTGGTGAGATTTATTTTAACATGATTTTAAGACCAGTACTTCAAAAATTCTGGACTCTTTCATAACAAACACAATACAAAACAACACAGAAATGTCGTTTAAACACATTGTAAAGGTACCATTTGTTTACTCAGTGATCAAACTGCATCATTTGTTTAGAGAATTGTAGCCTTGGGCTTAGGCTTAGTAAAATAAAATTTAAGACCTTTTTAAGACTTTCTTTAAAAATCCCATATAACAGATCTGGCATGATACAATATAGGCTGGCATGACACATGGGAGGCTGGCATTATACAGGGAGGTTGGCATGATACAGGGAGGTTGGCATTGTACAAGGCAGAAATGACACAAAGAGACTCGCATGGTACAGGGCAGGCTGACACGATACAAAGAGACTTGCATGATACAGGGCAGGCTGACATGACACAGGAGAGGTTGGCATGATACAGGGCACGCTGAAATGATACAAAGAGACTTGCATGATTCAGGGCAGGCTCACATGATACAAAGAGACTTGCATGATACAGGGCAGGCTGACATGATGCAGGAGAGGTTGGCATGATACAGGGGAGGTTGGCATGATATAGAGGCGGTTGGCATGATAGCGAGGAGGCTGGCATGACACAGGGGAGGTTGGCATGATACAGGGGAGGTTGGCATGATACAGGGGAGGTTGGCATGATACAGAGGCGGTTGGCATGATAGCGAGGAGGCTGGCATGACACAGGGGAGGTTGGCATGATACAGGGGAGGTTGGCATGATTTAGAGGCAGTTGGCATGATAGCGAGGAGGCTGGCATGACACAGGGGAGGTTGGCATGATACAGGGGAGGTTGGCATGATACAGGGGAGGTTGGCATGATACAGAGGCGGTTGGCATGATAACGAGGAGGCTGGCATGACACAGGGGAGGTTGGCATGATACAGGGGAGGCTGGCATGATACAGAGGAGGGTGGCACAGTGAAAGAGAGGTTGGCATGATAGAGAGGAGGCTAACATGATACAGGGGAGGCTGGCATGATACAGGGGAGGCTGGCACGATGCAGGAGAGGCTGGCATGATACAGGGGAGGCTGGCATGATGCAGGAGAGGCTGGCACGATGCAGGAGAGGCTGGCATGATACAGGGGAGGCTGGCACGATGCAGGAGAGGCTGGCACGATGCAGGAGAGGCTGGCATGATGCAGGGAAGGTTGGCAAGATAAAAGGGAGGCTGGCATGATACAAGGGACGCTGGCATGATGCAGAGGAGATTGGCATGATGCAGGGGAGGCTGGCATGATACATGGGATGTTGGCATGATGCAGGGGAGGCTGGCATGATACAAGGGAGGTTGGCTTGATACAGGGGAGGCTGACATAATGTAGGGGAGGCTGGCATGGCACAGGGGTCGCTGGCATGGAACAGGAGAGGCTGGCAGGTTACAGGGAGGCTGGCATGATACGTGGGAGGCTGACATGATGTAGGGGAGGCTGGCATAATACAGGGGAGGCTGCCATGATGTAGGGGAAGTTGGCATAGCACAGGGGAGGCTGGCATGACAGAACACAATCACACTCTCTGGCTCAAGTCCTCGCAGCACTTAAGTTTTTGTGCAAAAATTCTTGGAAAATATTTTAGCCGCAACTAAATGGTTTGCGACTCTGGCAGGTACACGCCCCATTTTTTCAATGTGGTGAAGAAATATTGTGTTGCTATTAATGTTGTCTTAGACATTTTTTGTGCAGATGTCCCATCATTCAAATCAAGCATGTCTTTGTCAGGGTGTTGATAAATGGAAGATAACAATATTAGGGAGAAGTCCTGTAAAGGTCCAAGGATAAAATGTCATTGTGATCTAACCCCAGCACTAGAGTAACAAATAGTGATCTTACCCCAGTGTTAGGGTGACAAATAGTGATCTGGTCCCAGTGCTAGTGTGACAAATAGTGATCTAACCCAAGTGCTATAGTGACAAATAGTGATCTAACCAAAGAGCTATAGTGACAAATAATGATCTTACCCCAGTGCTAGATTAACACATAGTGATCTGACCCCAGTGCTTACCATGGATGGCGAGACAATGATGGGAGCCGCAAGCAATGAAGGTGACATGAGACAGCTTGTCTACAGACTTGGCGACCAGTGCCTCTGCACAGTCACTCCCAATCTGACCGTGACTGTTGTCTCTGAAACATCAACAACCAGAACTCCATGACTGCAGTCATAGCACACAGAAAATCATAATCACACTGTCAAAAATTAATATTAAAGGTTTGATTACCTAAAGACAATTACAGTTATGATCACACATCTCTATATTTGAATGTACGTTTATGAGAAGAACTGTACGTTTGTATGTCATAAGGCGCCATTTCAAAACTACGCAAAAGCGATGCCCCCCGAATGAAACTTTCAATTACATCGACATGTGTGCAGGTTTATATTCACAAGGTGCCACTCCATTCGATCATAACGCAAAAAAGTCTACGTGCGATTCATGTCAGCACTGTCCTAAGAAAATAAACATAGTTTGTTTGGAGGAAAATACCTGATGTTCGGCACTAGACGTAACAGCAGCTAACCCCCAATTAAACCAATTTTATTTAGTATCAAACATCAGTGTTTTGACATTATCCCTGACAAGGCTAGAATGAATGCACAAAAATTGTAACCTATCAAAATTAATGCGAACACATTCAATGGTTTAAAGCCCCAACTGTCAGATTAATCAATAGTGCAGAACAAGTTAGATTACTCTTTTAATAAGTGGCATAATCACCTGATTTCAACATTTTTAAATTGAAAAATAAAACGTCAAATTGGCATTGATGATGAAGTGTAAACTCTTATATAAAAGCACAAAACGGAACATACATGTGCTGTCTGACATGTCAATCACCATATGTCAAACAAACGTTAACATACAAAGCCACATCAGTGTGTTTAATTCTACAGTGAGACAGATGTTTATGGATATGGAGAAAACTTCCTGTGTGGCCTTTGGTTTACAAAATTGTAAAAAAGATATCAAAGAAAACTTTGACAAATGATCATTCTGCATTATTTAATGACCAAAACAGTACATATTTCTACTGGAATAAAACAAAAGCACAATGACAGCATGATTCGTTGACTTATCCTCCTTACAAAACACACAGTAATTAACTTTTTATTAATACAGATTGACATCAATCGAATGTGTAATTATAACTGTTGTGTACACTATAGATCGCCGCCCTAACGACTATCGCATAGTAGGATAACCGCTACAGTGATAAACCTACCCTTTATTTAGCGGGCCAAGCATCTGTTCTCCCTTTATACCCCTTGTCAGGGGGCAATTTCAGTGTCACCAGTGAAGTACCCTCCAGTGAAATGTGCCCACCTTTTTCCGGATGAGATCAATGCAGTTAGGCAGTAATGAATGGGGGGGGGCGATACATTCTACATCTTAGGTGAACATAAATAAAAGTGCCCATTGTATTTGAGGTCTGTTCACTGAACGGAGCCATCTGTTTCAACTTATTTTCCTGTGCCCCAGGGGTGACTGACGTGGATGTCGACAGGACATCAGGGCCTACCTGGAGCAGGTGGAATCTCCGCCTACCACAGGTGTCTGACAACATCAAAGGCTTTTTGATATTGATCAATCAATAATATCATCAACAATATTTGTTGTACCAGTTTAAAACTACGTGGCTAATGGCTTAATCAGTGGAAATGCAATTCAGAATGAATATAATCGAAAATGATCGATTTATCAATTCCAGGATTGGAAGCATGAACCAATCGATCGATGACAAGATTGATTAATCGGAAAAGCACTGCTTTTAATGCATGTTCTTGTATTGTGTACAATGCAGTAGTACACAAAATAAAAATATCTGCTGCATTATGACATTTTCCTGACTGTGACAGTTGTACGAGGAAGCAATCTACGAAATGTCACAATCGAAGTAACTTGAACGCCGTCAGGTTATTAACAGACGTCAAAATGAATGAAAACTACTCGTAACATCAGACACTATCCTGCTGCCATTAATAAACCCTGTCAAACCCATGAACGGAATGCATCATGGATCAATGGCGCCAGGAAACATCCAAGAAATACCTCAGTACATTGAATGAGCACTTGTCAGCGTAAACAGAATACAGTTATTGGGAGCACACGAACTTGGTCCCTCAATCAACAAATTGGCTCTATTTACGTATAAAAGAGTAAAAATCTGGAGAAAAAAAATGCTATCAAAATGAATGCATATCAACTGTTAATTAACTGCAATTCACATGCAATTCACATGCAATTCACATGCATGTCATGGTTTGCATCGTTGCAGAGACATTGGTGTATTTTGCTATTTTTTCACTTTATTATATTATGCTATACTAATTTTCGAAAAACTGCTTCACTTAAAGGGATCAAGAACATTGCTGGCTGATTTCATATGGAATTACCCTAAAGTGCATTTAATGTAACCACAAATTGAATCCCCTTTGACTTGGCCCGTTATGCATGCACAAGGTGGCTAAGGTAGAAAATTGTAGCGTAAAGGTAAAAAGAAAAGCTAATTTATACTGCGCAGTATACAGTCCATAGGATTGCTGCTCAAAATGTTTACACTTCACTCCCCCACCTTCCAAGACCACCTCACTTGGGAAGCATTCAGCTATGCTGCAATTACTACACAAAGAGTACTTGTTGACATATATTCACCAGGTAACCATTTATACAGCTAAATGTGGAATGAAAAAAATTGTCCACGCTTCGAAATAAGAGCTAGTGGATTTGAACCATGGTCTCATAATTGACATCTTAACCCCTGTGTTACTGCACCCAATAGACAACAACAATTTGATTTACCTAAATACAAAATGCACATGTGAAGTCAATGGCTCTGGCAAACGTGTAGACACCAATTTGGTCCACCCATATAGATGCTACATGGTATCTACTACGTAAAGATATCAAACACTCGATAACCATGCAAACGTAATGTCTGTTGAATGGGAAATACGCGTGTATCATTTCCATCACTGTCAAGACTCAATTAAAACATGGTGACAAGCGACTGAAACTTGAAGCTGAAACTAGAAGCATCTCAACGATGCCATGTTCAGCGTATTGTACACTGTGAGCGGATTACATCAACCACACTACGATACTCGTAAATAATTCCTCATACAACTATGAGTTTTACCATAGGATTGATCTGACGGACCTACTACTTTTATGAATAATGCTGTGGAGTTACTCATTCATGAAGACATCAGCACTGATGTGTAATATGGAGGCTGTGTAGTGGAAGATGTCTTGGTGTAGTGTTTTTTTAGTCAATGCGTGTTGCTGTTATCAGCAATGGGAGAGTGGTAATTTTAAAAATGTCATGTCAGATGTAATTATTAAAGAATTTGTAGAAATACGCCTGCTGTAA
>OY759273.1:10011565-10076565 GCA_963662155.1 Lamellibrachia columna
ACTCACCCGACTGCGGCGACCTGACCCCCGTAGAAGAGGAAGACGGAATGTTTCTCCCCACAAGCCACTTGCACGACCAATCTGTGCTTCAGCGGGCGCATCAGCCGGGGCACCACCTACAGGCAACATCAGGAAACAATAAACAGATAAAGTTCAATGTTAAACCTATCTGCGCAATTGGACTCGTCTAGCAAACAGTCAAACCTTTCTAGTATCGACTACAACATGCTAGCTCGTTTGTGTAATTGTATAAATCAGTCAAAATTTCAGCAATTAAAGGGAAAAAGTAGTACATCTGTATATAATATGACATAGGCAATTTTCACTTTCACAAGTGGCCTGATGTAACGATGAAAGTCAATTTGTTTGATGATCAATCTTAACAAAAGTATGCACTATTTTAATAAACCGACTGTGCATAATATATTACTTAAACTATCCACACACTATAGATGCGAACATAAGCGAACCTGATTCGCGGTTGGTTAAATAATATGTGGAGGCAGTTTCAATTCTTGTTTCATCGCTCACACATTGTAGTATGTCTGAATCATTGTAAAGAACCAGCTCGGTTAAACGTAAAGGGTTAACCATGTTGGGTGAGACCGTAGAATGAACAAGGGTTAACAGATGGATGACAGGCACAGATCAAAGAGACCCCCAACCGGTGTCCGTCTTAATATCTATTAGGCTAAAAAGTCAAATGAGCAGCTCTGCCAGTGGCCATACATTTTATCCAGAGCCAGATTATCTTTTTACTAGTGATCAAGCGACGGCTGTGTGCGTGTAACTCTACACCTAGTCATGTGGCAGGGCGTGTAACTACATCGTTTAGTTGGTCTTTCTCATTTCTTGCTCTTGACCAAGCACAGATGCTGTGTTAAGTCTCTGTCTGCCAATGTCATGACAATGCCACTCCATATGAATCATTTCTTTTATTTTCTACTGAACTAATCACGCAACGATGTTGCTCTGTCTCTGTGCCAAAGATACAAGGCCTAATTGTCTTTATCATAAAACTATGCTATATAGTATCTATTTTACCTAACATATTGACCATACAGATGCTATATAGTATCTATTCTACCTAACATATTGACCATCCATATGCTATAGTTTCTATTCTATCTAACATATTGACCACCCAGATGCTACATAGATTATATCTATTCTACCTAACATATTGACCACCCAGACGCTATATAGTATCTATTCTACCTAACATATTGACCACCCAGTTGCTATATAGTATCTATTCTACCTAACATACTGACCACCCAGTTGTTATATGGTATCTATTCTATCTAACATATTGACCACCCAGATGCTATATAGTATCTATTCTACCTAACATATTGACCAGCCAGATGCTATATAGTATCTATTCTATCTAACATATTGACCACCCAGATGCTATATAGTATCTATTCTACCTAACATATTGACCACCCAGTTACTATATAGTATCTATTCTATCTAACCCAGATGCTATATAGTATCTATTCTACCTAACATATTGACCAGCCAGATGCTATATAGTATCTATTCTATCTAACATATTGACCACCCAGATGCTATATAGTATCTATTCTACCTAACATATTGACCACCCAGTTACTATATAGTATCTATTCTATCTAACCCAGATGCTATATAGTATATATTCTACATAACATATTGACCACCCAGTTACTATATAGTATCTATTCTATCTAACATATTGACCACCCAGATGCTATATAATATCTATTCTACCTAACATATTGACCACCCAGTTGCTATATGGTATCTATTCTATCTAATATATTGATCAGCCAGATGCTATATAGTATCTATGCTACCTAACATATTGACCACACAGATGCTATATAATATATATTCTATCTAAGAGATTGACCACCCAGATGTGTCTTAATGAACCACAGTTGTTTTGGTATGACCTGACCTTGCCATTCAACATGCAGTGGATGCATGCTATTTGAGGTCAAAACATTCAAATTAATAGACAAGGTTTAATGAAAAAAACTGTGGTTATAGTTTATAATATATAACATGGTTTTCCAATAAGGACAATCAGACTTCTTGCCTGGTACCAATACCATGACAAGGTATAATAAGTACATAAGTATTATGAATCATTTCTTTTTATTTTCCACTGACTTCATATTAATAATTTCTTTTCTTTTCTGCCGTCGGCAGCAGATGCTTTTCATGATTGCGAAAACTGCTCCCAGAAAATGTCTTACATTTCCTGACGCTGATGGTGATTGTCTCTGGTTGTGAGCAACACTGACTAATATTGTCACTTGATTTTACCATGTCACGGAATGTCCTACTGTATATGCCACAGCCGGCTACAGAGCTCATGAAACATTAGTAAAACCCAAGAATGGAGACTCGGTAAAATGTTAGGTGCATATTTTAATGTGCTTGATGACCACTTGATACGAATCATTAAACTTATAACAAATGTGTGGGCTTGTTACTAAATCAAGTGAGTATTTCATGAGATATTTATATATATTTATATAAAATTCTAAGTTACATTTGGATGACCGCTGACGTTTTGCAGCTGATACCAGGTAGCTGCTTTGCAAACTATATGCAAAGACAAATATGATATGGTTTTAGGTTTTCCGGTTAAGTATGCCTAGATGTCGTGAAAGTCAAAGGTTGTGCCTTATTGACTTGCATAAACACAGCAGCACAGTAGAAACAATGAAGCTCCTAGCTTGACAATCCATTGACCTCAGCCACACTAGGCATGCCGTATTTTCTCAAGCTGTGCAATGCCGTCCATAACAGCTGAGCTGGAAGAGGCTTTAGCCCGCAGACCTAGAAATAGACCCAGAAATAGAATTATAAGCACAGTAAAAACTCACTGGAACAGTCTGACATCGTGACCAAGAAGGTTATTTTATGCCAACTATGCTCGGTGCAGCCAACAAACAAAGGTTAAGATTGTGTACTAGGCATCTGTCATGGTGTTAAAAATGAACCATATGGAAAGAACAGGAACTAACTTAAAAATACGCTGACTTTTCCCTAACCAAAATATAATCTTCTCTGACCAAAATGCCAACAAATAAGTATTTTTTTTTAGAGTGGCCTCCTAGCTCATGCAAAATTCATATTTTCTCAGCTTTTTATCCTACTTTCAGTGGTGTAAGGTGTTTGATGTGTATTGAAATGTGTTTTGTGCTATGTTCTATTAAATAAGTTCACAGTTAATAATAGAGAAGTAAACAATCGCTATAGCTATTTCAGACCAATGAGAATCGGTTGTGATTTCGCCGACTTTCAACTTGCGTCCACCTAGCCAACAGTCCCAGTACTAGTATGTAGTTGTCTGAGCTCAGCAGGCTTTCAACAAAACTGAATACACGATCAGATCGTGATGTTGACATACTGCCGGCTTTGGTCAGATCGCAAATTCACTCATAGACCACACTTCATTCATATACATTGCTTCAGTCAGTTTTTTCCTATCCATTCAGAATTATGTTTATATTAAAAAATGAAGATAAGAAATGATGATTCCACCAATCAGTCACAAACGCTAATCTGAACGAAGGAAAATTAGTCCGCCAATATGCATGTAAACATACCCATTCATCTAGCTGTCACCTTTTGAACTTCAGTCGATTCAGGGAAGTAAAATTATGTCACAAACATTCAAATAAAAATATAAAAAAATTCTTCCATGTTTTCACATTTTTATTTGTCTCATTTAAAAAATGTCTTGTTTGTCTCCCAACAAGTGCCAAATTGACAATAACTAATTTCCACATTTTCAAAATATAATATCTCCGGAAGTATCATTCACATCCCTCTTATATTTTGTATACCTATTGTATGTATTGATGTCCTTGGACATATGTGAAATTGTGAGATTCTAGCAATAAAAAAAGCTCTATTTGGTACAAAAATAGTACTGTAACAATAGGATGACTATCTTGTATGTGGCACTGCACACTGGGAATACACATTAACACATGCCACAACTAGATTCTTGTACCAGGAATCAGACAAACCAAAACTGTAATGTTTTCATTGGTCAACTTTGTGGAGGCAGTGTCAACAGTGGCACCTCCTACTGACCAACATTGCAACCGTTTTGACTTGTACAGTAGCAAGCACTGAATTTGCTCTTTACTAGACTTTATAGAACTATTAACTGGAAATGTAAGTACATTAGATTACTCTCTCCATAATTGATATTGGCACTCTGATGGTGATGCATGGCTAAATGATCCTATCATTGATTTGACGAGAAATAATCCGGCTCAACCACTGAACAGTCTGCAGGAAATGTGACTGAAACAGTCACAAGTAATAAATCAGGAATCACACATTATTAATTATATGCCAGATATGATAAAACTGCAATTTGTTAGACAGATTACACCAAAACTTGTGCTACATGTCCTTAATTAAATCCAGAAGCTCCAGTGCTGTGACTATTTAACTGATATTTCTAACATCGCTGGAACATTTCTTGGGGAAACAATCTCAGTCTCCCCAACAAAAGGGGTAAATACCTCAGTGACTACCCGGACATAGGACATCTGGACCTCCTGACAGTGACTGATCTGTTCCCAAACTGGCAATTCAATTACTGTTGGAGATGCAACAGTCAACCAGTGACATCACCCTCCAGTAAACCCTGGACCCTCTACGAGAGGGTGGGGGCATGTGTCAGAGGGCACGTTCAACAGGCAATCAATTCTCAACAGTTTTTTATGGACCCTTCCGCTGAAAATGAACAACTTATTGTGAAAAACCAGTGTCTGGCTGAGATAAGTCAACCACTCTGAAGGAGTTGCACTCAACCATGGCTGAAATGCCATTTTCCTTCCTCAGCTGACAATTCCAGCTTGAATGGGGACCTGACCTTTGTTAGCTAAGCAATAGGTTATGTGCTAGGGTCGGGGCAAGATGAATGGGGCGACACCGCCAGGTCTGCCTGGTTCAAAATGCTCCTACATTGTGGTCAATCAATTATAGAGAAACACCTTTAAGTAAAGGTGAGCTTTGGCAAGGTATTTGGTATGGTATTTCTGTGAAAGGTATTTGGTATGGTATTTCTGTGAAAGGTATTTGGTATGGTATTTCTGTGAAAGGTATTTGGTATGGTATTTCTGTGAAAGGTTGTAGAATACAGCTGTTTTTTACACGGATCTTTATTGATCTGTCTATGAAAGATCAGGAACCCACTGGTGAGTCCATTCATTAAAAGCGTGCACCCGCACATGCAGGAAAGCATGCACACATATTTGATGTTTATGTCTAGCACCCAGCATTTCATGAATAAACTGACTGTACCTGCGTGAGGAAATAAAAAGTTTGGAAGGAACCTGTACGTTAAACAAACCCAACATCCACTAATTTGAAGTTTCCAGTAAATTCACAATAGCTGAGAAAATGACAGTTAATATTTAGCAACAAGTCTGTGTTTATAGGTCGTAATCATAAGTGTTAAATCTTGATATAATAAAATAATATAATATATATATATAATAAAAGTTTGTACCTGGTTATCTTTGTAGGTGGCCAGGTGGAAATCGTAGCCGAGTTGTGCGAAGAAATTGTTGCCAAAGTTGTAAAGCTTGCCGTTGGTGAGCCAGATGTAGGTGTGTCTGCCCCCACATGTCACCCCCTTGATGGCCGCCCCACGGGGGCACTGCAGGTCAACCTTCATCGCCTCTTGGGCCATATCTTTCCTTCCGTTGCCCAGTCTGTGAGGAAGACAATTAGATCTGTGAGGTCAGACCACAATTAGGCAATTTAGCTGATTTCAGTGATTTTACTTGCCAACAACTGTATTCGGCAAGTAAGGTTGGATGTTGCAATATGAAGCAGATTTGAAGACGCGTGGGTAATTTGGTGGTGACCTTCCCACAACACTGGTCAGCGTTTTAATACAGGTGGAGGTATGCGATTTTGACAAAACTTGTTTAGAATATCAATGACTTGATGGCTATGAATTTTTTTTGAATTTTCATGGTCCACTTTTCTTATAATCAGACAAAACGTTAGCATGGCAACCAAGGCAATGTTGCACTGTGGCCTGCCATGTAGATTCAAACATAGGCTAGTACGGCAGTATTTGCTGGTATTACATATAATAAAAAAAAATTTTATTCAAGATAAATCTGACAACATATACATTTTATCTTCATAAGGGATGTCAGTTTAAAAGAAATATATACAGGTAAATATAGTATGACTTTAAATAATTACATTAAATAGTATCTATTGTATAATTTAGTACAAATTTATTAAAAACAATAGATAAGTTGAGAAAAAATTTGTAGCATAGCGATTTAAGAAAGGATGTGGATAAAATACATAGGAATTAAAAATACATAAAATCAGTTAGTTAACTAAAACAGTCCAGTTAAAGTGTGTCTAGTCTGAAGCATCATTGTTGCTTAATCAAAGACATTGTTCAAAAGTATTTCATAATGTGTGACATCAGTTTAATACTCCAATTTAATACATCAATTTAATACATTAATTTATTGATATTTCTTGTTGAGCAGTTTTACAACTTGCTGATACATTTTAAGGTAGAGATGAAACACGAGAGACCTGTGCATAGAAATTCTAATTTAATGCAATACTATACATCACTTAGCTAACTAATCATCATGACAAAACTAAACATAGAACTACATATCACATCAGCGTGTAAGTTGATCTGTATTCTGTTACATTCACATTGGAAAGTAAGTTTGTTACCTGTCAGAATATGGGTTGTTCTCAAGGTGCCAAGACTCCAATAAACACAAGTATTTTGACAGGTAACAAAACTGACTTTCCAATACATATCATATATTATAGAAATGAAACATACCAAACAAAAAATTTATATTTTATGCAAGGTAATATGCACTAATAATATATGGCTTTTGCAAATTTATTTCTAAACTAATTTTGATTAATTTTTTATACGTATGTGGTAATTTTGTTGTTGAATAATTGGAATGTTTTTTGATGTATCAATGTAAAAATTAAGGAAACTTGATAGGAACGTACACAAATAGCATGAGACAAGAATAATGATAGATCAATATTGGAAATGGGCTTTCCAATCAAGGTTCCATAGAGAAAGCCCCAGGCAGCAGGCAGCCAACTGACTGACCAATAGGGAATAATTATCATTGGCTGAGAGATTTAGCTTTCAGGCAACATTCAGAAGTGTCCATTGTCGTGTCCAGCAGATGTGTGGAATGCAACAAGGAGAGGTTTAAAATATAGGATCAGTGGGGTCAATTGGCTCTAGATGTCATCAAAAGACTGGAGGCTATTTGAATTAGTTTGCTGATTAATGTGGACCACTCAAAGAAAGGCCTCCAGATGTTGCCTCCTTAAAATAACCAGTTTGGACTCTGTTCACCTTTTGAGACAGATTATTTACACAAGAATTTAGCTTGGTACAAACAGTTCTTACTCTGTGCATTTGTGCGGCAGTGCTACAAATCACAGGCAAGATGACATGAGGTGAGGGATTTCACGTTCGTATACAATAGTATACACAATCAAAGATTACCTAAGATTTCACATAAAAAATAAAATTTCATGAACATTATGTTAAAATTCAAACAGACATCAATGAAATCTAATTTGCTGATATTTAATGTCAATACTGGTGTTTTTAGCAACACCTCATCTACCTACCTAGAGACTTTATTTAGTTATAATCAAACAAGTTCCTACAAATAAAACATAAATATGACTCACTGTCCACTCGTTCCGTTGCCCCAGCTGTAGATCTGATCCGCAGCTGAAGATTAACACATTATTAGTATTTAATAAAATGTTTAAATATATTAAATGTTACTGACATAAATATTGACCTATTGCAATAAAGATAAAATTTACCAGTGCCTGATATCATCCTCTAGTGGTGTAGAAATCAACTTGTAGCTCTACGCGTACATGAATCAATCTCCAACACTGCACATATAGATGGGTCATTCGTATAGATGCACAGATAGTATATAGAATGTTTTTTATTTGGTATTATTGTATTATTATTGTATGCTTTTAATTCATGATGTTTGTACTTTTATACAAATATATTTTTTTTATCCTGACTTATCTTATATATATTTTTACTACACGTCATGTATGTATATTTATATATATATATATATATATTTTTCTCACTACATGTACCTCTATTGTTCATCATGTGTGTATATGTATGTTTTTTTTACTTGTATGTATATATAATATTATGGGCTCTTGCCTGAAATAAAACATTATTATTATATTATTATTATTATTCTATTGTATCCTTATACTTGTTTCCTATAAAGATGTGTCACTTTTTTCATTAACTTTTGTTGTTTTTACTTTTTCCTATAAAAATGTGTTATTTCACTTTTTACTGTCACTTTCTGAATATCTAGCAATGGAAACCAGACGTTTTGGTAAAGGACACTTTGGCCCTGGACAGTTGCACCACATACATTTTGGCAATAGGACATTTTGGTATAACCATTGAAAATAATCTGAAAAAACATTGGCTGTAGAAACATTTTGGTAATGGGATATTTTGGTAAAACTTTCAAGGTATCTCCTTAGAAAAACTATTTAGAAAACCAAATTTAGAAAAAATAAAATAAACGTTTTTATCACATTGTGAATAGTGAGTGATACTGAATGTGAACCAGGGTTGTATGGTAAAGTGACAATTTATTCTAAATGTTTGTAAATGTGTCTACAGTCAGTCCACATGTCTAGCAGTTGCAAGAGAGTCCTATTGCCAAAACGTCCCATTGCCAAAATGTCTGTGGTGCAACTGGTCAGGGCTAAGGTGTCCTTTACCAACATGTCCTGCGTGTATGCCTTTGACAATGCATACAATATTTCTAATGACGTTTTTACCATAGAGATAACAATCTATATACACTGTATATGAACACACATTTCTATCATATATTGAATAATTAAACCAACATTTAACACATACAGTTCTTGATGAAACTGTGTACAATTTTGTAACAGGCTCAAATTTCACAAATACAATAAATATAACAATAAAATAAAATATTTATAAAGTGCCATAATCACCTAGTGTTCTATGGTGCTGTATAATAGTCTAAACATTAATATATATATATATATAAACACATTAATACACAATAAAAAAAGTATACATGGAATTAAATAGCTAAAATAATAAATACAATTAAATTAAGGGCAATACAACGAAAAAGTGTACATGGAATTAAATAATTAAAATTATAAATTAAATGCAATACAACTAAAAGTTTACATTACATTAAGATGAAACACAGTATATATATATATATATATATATATATATATATATATATATATATATATATATATATATATATATATATATGCAGTACTAAAGTTGGCTCATTAAGGTTGTGAGAAGGCATCAGACCACCTGCTGTGATCAAACCACATCTGAAACACAGATGTTAATTTCTGCCTGAAATCAGCTGGAAAATGTAATTGCCAATTAAGTCAGTGCCAAAGGCAACTTGCTATCAATCATAAAACAATGCCTGCACGCAAGATTGAGGTATGTTTGCAAAGAATGGCAAAATATTGCAACATATGAAAAGGTTTTCTCGTAAAGTTAATATGCAGGGAACACAACTACAGTGTATATAGGTAATTACCCACTCAAAATAAACAGATTGTCTGCACAAAAACTAGAGGTCTTCCAGAATGCAAATTCAAAAGGGAAAGAGTGATATTGGATACACAATTAGTAAGTATTGTTTTACTTGGTGCAATTTTATTTTTTACAACGCAGATAGTTTGATTATGAATACCATTATTTTATGAAATATTTCACTTACAATGATCGCTTAGATCTTTCTAAAATATCAATAAACACTGCTTTAATTATGCTCATAAACACGACCAATTACTGAATCAAATACTTAAAAATTATCTTTCTAATTAGCACTGCTAGTGAATGAGACAGAGAAGGAAAGAATCAGCAAATGTGTTGAAATAGTCTTTGAAGAGTTGATATATTTGATAGCAGTGATAGAAATCCCCAGTAATCGCATGATAAACACAATTTATTAATGTCTGTGATGATATAAAAGTGTAGAGATCTGATAGATGCTGGCTGATAAGACCCCCCTGGGGGAAGAACTGTTCCAATCTGTGATAGACATCAAATAGCCCTTGGGAGAGAAAGATTGCACATACAGATATCTGCAACAGCACATCAAACGGACTCAAATAATACATTTGCAGCACTGACAAACACAACAGTGTGGACAGCTTGTTAAATTGAAGGACTTGCTATCAGCGATATGATAGCGATTCATGTCTAGATTGATCTAGATATGTCCAAAACTGTTCAAGATGAACGATGTCACACCATTTATAAAACGTGACCTATGTGAGTCTATCAACGTTCGATCTGTGAGGGGAAACTCTGGCGAAAAGGCAATCTGAAATTTTCACCGTTACAAACGGTTAGAATATCAATCACCATAACTACCTTGCAGGGTGCAACTGTTGGCAGGGTAGAGGAAGCTGTGATCAATGAAGCGCGAACAATAAATCACCCGTATTTGACTGCCTCCTCTATGATAGCGTAAGAGAATACGCATTTAAGCTTCCTTTGTGTGTTTTCAACTGAGCTGCTCACTTGGTAACATTCACCTCACATTTTCATCATTAAATCCTGCAAAACCACCCAAGCTTCCCAGTCAGTTCTCCAAGTTTGCCCTCACCCCCACTGGGGTGGACACCCTCCCACCAAACAACAATGGCGATTATCCGAGTGAAAAGGTTTATGGGAGCGACTTACACTTGAGTAATTTGTCCTGGCTTTGGGCCAACGAGTTCCCAGTTGGTTTGGCTTGAGAGACGGGGCTGTGGCAGGGCCATTCACAGTGTGCATAAAGCGTGTATTATTGAAAAATTACTCGTGAAACATTCCGTCTGGCAGCATACTGCCAGGGTGTTTTATGATTGTGTCCAACACCCAATAGCGACACATTTATATGCTACTTCGGAATAACTTATTTTTCAGTTCTGAATTCTGCTGCAGAAAACTGAACTAGCTTCACTGTTTGACAAATTAATCGATTTATTTAGTTGAAAAATGTAAATGCTGTTTGTTGTATTGAAGATGATTGATATAGAAATCAGGACAATTGTAAAACAATATAGGTGGACCTCTGGACAACTCAACAGATTTCATAATATAATTAAAATACAGTACGTTGTTAACTCAAAGTTGGAGGGCCCAGCGAAACACTGAGTCAGCCATGTGTTAAGTCAATGCCTCAAGGTGGGACTGTCTGCACTAGATAGGGGCTTGCATTACACATATTTCACCAAAGCTGTATTGTTAATGTGTTGCCACACTGATATTTAAACCTTGTTTTATGCAGCTGATGCACATACAAGAGTTGTCTTCACTTCCAACACTCAAATGGAATTTCACTTACAGTTCAGCCACCTGAGACTTGGATTGCAAATTGCTTTACAGTTTTTTGTCAGCACTAGACAGGTCTGCACTAGACTGGGGCTTGCACTAGACATGTTTCACTAATGCTGTTGTTAATGCATTGCTACACTGATATTTAAGCTTTGTTTTATGCAGATGGTGCTCATGCAAGCTGCCTTCATCATTTCCAACACTCAAATGGAATTTCACTTACAGTTTAGCCACCTGAGATTTGGATTGCAAATTGTTTTACATTTTTTTGTCAGCAGTAGTTGTAAAAAGTTTTATTTTGTATAGATTTAGCAAGATTTAACACAAGATTTGACAACACTGTCATCCAAGGCAAAGGCCCAAATGGCAAGTGGACAAGGAAGCCATTAACTTATCGCAAGTCCAAATTTTTTTATCTCTGTGTAACCTGCCCTCCTGAATTATGTGTCAACCTTGTTTTTAAACATATTCACCCTGTTAGCATTTACACAGTCTATGGATAATTTGTTCCATTCATTTATTGTCCTCCGTGAGAACGAGTACTTCCTGATATCCACTCTACACTGATCCTTTACTAATGTCCTCTAGTTCTATCTTTATTGAGTGGGAAAAATATATTTCTATCAATATTTTCATACCCATTCAATATCGTAGAAACTTCAATCTGATTTCTTCTTAACCTCCTTGTCTCTAGGGTTGTTAAACCGCATTCTTTTAGGCGTTCTTCATAGCTAAGATCTCTCAGTTCTGGAATCATACAACTTGTCTCTGTATTAAGTAATTAACCCACACGACACATGTACTAGAATGCCTCTTTGCAGTCCATGTTCAATATCATTTATAACATAATGTATGTCTTTCACATATATAACACTTGGCTTTCCTGATCTAGGTGCCCCATGTTTCAAAATCAGAGTTTGTTTTCTAATTATTACCTTTAATTTATCACCAAACAACAAATAAAGATCTGGTGTCCATGCTAAGGGAAGTAAAAGACCCCACACAGGGAAATGGAAAAAACCTGTTGTGGACTCACAGAGCTGGTGATCTCATTCTCTAAACTACCGTTGGCGTAAATATCATGACAAATTGATCCTGCCAATTATATGAAAAAAAAACACTCAAACATGCAGGTAAGATGCCTGATTTGCCAACAATCCTCACATGTAAAAACAATGACTTATAAATTAAGATTACCTTTGTTATACTTTGTTATACTTTGTTATACTGTTACTTTCACTTGCTACATAATTATAATGCAGGAAGGAAGGCACCCATGTAAGCTGTGGAAGG
Organism: Lamellibrachia columna; assembly: GCA_963662155.1. Classification (NCBI taxonomy): domain Eukaryota; kingdom Metazoa; phylum Annelida; class Polychaeta; order Sabellida; family Siboglinidae; genus Lamellibrachia; species Lamellibrachia columna. The sequence goes on from OY759273.1 coordinate 10,024,317, forward strand.
CAAACATTTGGTGCTGCCACCTGGCGACCATACTAACATTAAATGCCAATCTTACACTGCCACAGGTACTACTGGGATCATGCCTCAGTTAGACTTCCTGGTGGGTTACACTCAAATGTAGGGCATAGTAAGTTTGGATATAGGAAGTTTTTAAAAATTCATATCATCTGATATAAGTGCCTTTGAGCAGGGACATTGCCATGTTTGCTGGTAGAACCTGTTGACAGTGTAACTGTGGATTTTTAGATGATTTTAATAGGTGGAAGAATTTTTGGCAATTTTTTTGCCACAAGGCACGAATGTGTTGTAATTCATGCAGAAATTGGTAAACATTGATGGATATGGCACTTTCAGCCATTTTAAAACAGTTAGAAATAAGTGATTTTGACAAAACTCGACCAGCACGTCAACGAGATGGAGTCAACGGCAGGTAAGAAGTTTCAGAATTTTTGATGGTCCCGTTTTCTTATAACCATGCAAAACGTTAACATGGTCACCAATGGGAAATGTAACTGCAGGCTGATTGCTATTCATGCTATCTTTGCACTCAGTAGCTGTACATTTTGTGAAGTCGTTTACCTCATTCTTCTTCTAGAAAACATCTGTTGCAGTAATTGTTAAATCTATGCAATAAACGAGCATTTGTTGAAGTATGTAGTGGGAAGGCAGTGTTAGTTGAGTCACTGGGTTAGTTGAGACACCCACGTTTCCCAGGAAACTACAGCAGCGACAGTTACATGGTACCACCCAGTGATTGAACATGTTATTAGGACACGATTGCCGCATAATAGGTTACATTTGTCACAACTGCCAGAACATGTGAGCTAAAAGTATGTTTTTTGATGTTTTTTTTGTGTGATTAATGTCTGCTGGTGTGTAAACTATCAACGCACGTGACCAGACTTTATTGTTTGTGCACTTACAAATGGCTAAACTATGCACAGAGAAGATTATTTATGTCATTCACGCATTAATGACAAGTTAATTTAAATAAGCTTAAGGGAGGGTTAGTTGGGTAGTGGTTAAAGAATGAAGAGTGTGAAACAACTGAAAAGTGTCGCCATCTGGTGTTAAACAGTTGGCATCACTTTTCAGTTGTTCGACACTAGTCACCAAATGACACCACTAGTGTTAAACAGTTACCTTATTGCCTAGAGAACAAAATTTGGTGCACACTTACAAGAACAGATTCCTTGATATTTTTCCATGGCCCAATTTGTGTTCAAGTGTGTACGCTTATTAGGTTAAATACAGTAATTATAAGCCTAGTAGCAATTAATTTTTTGTAACATTTATAAACCTGTGAAAATGAATGTTTCAGTCTGTGAGGGGCCTCTTGTTTGTAGATTTTAGTGTCAGATGTATAAAAAACGCAATCACAAACCTTCTAAGTAGGCACAAGTAAATCTCCTCCATGTGGAATCTCATGGGAGATTTTTTTCAAGGTTTAACAATATTTTTTATTGGTGTAGCTGCCTGCCAAATGTCTTTTACACCAATTACCCAATTACGCAAGAGTTCTTATCTCTTTCAACACCCGACTGCCCACAAAAAAAATTTATATTTGCAAGTGAAGTGATTACATCCATAACTCATTCAACTATATAGCGTACAGTTATAATAATACTTAAGTAGATAAAAAATAGTTAAAAACTTAAAATCTAAGAAAACAAGCCAAAAATCAATCAAAGCAAAAGCAGGAACTATTTTTAAATTGGGGGATCAAGAGAATGTTTAAAAAATTACAAAAAGAGTTCTTCATGGAACGTCTGAACCAGAAACTGAACATTTGGAGGTACCAACGTATCGCTACTGAGCGAACTACACATAACGCTAAACTGTTATGCAAATTTGCCAAGCGCCAAAAACTGAAATATTTTTGCTACATTAACAGACATGGTGGATTTGAAAAAAGATGATACTGCAAGGAATAGAGGCACGGGAAGAAGCAGAGGCAAAGATGGGAAAAGGACATCAGATGTCTTCAGAATGGCGACAACTGAGTAGAGTAGCTGGAGAAAGACATCAGACAACCGAGTAGAGTAGCTGGAGAAAGACATCAGACAACCGAGTAGAGTAGCTGGAGAAAGACATCAGACAACCGAGTAGAGTAGCTGGAGAACAACATCAGACAACCGAGTAGAGTAGCTGGAGAAAGACATCAGACAACCGAGTAGAGTAGCTGGAGAACGACATCAGACAACCGAGTAGAGTAGCTGGAGAAAGACATCAGACAACTGAGTAGAGTAGCTGGAGAAAGACATCAGACAACCGAGTAGAGTAGCTGGAGAACGACATCAGACAACCGAGTAGAGTAGCTGGAGAACGACATCAGACAACCGAGTAGAGTAGCTGGAGAACGACATCAGACAACCGAGTAGAGTAGCTGGAGAAAGACATCAGACAACCGAGTAGAGTAGCTGGAGAAAGACATCAGACAACCGAGTAGAGTAGCTGGAGAACGACATCAGACAACCGAGTAGAGTAGCTGGAGAACGACATCAGACAACCGAGTAGAGTAGCTGGAGAAAGACATCAGACAACCGAGTAGAGTAGCTGGAGAAAGACATCAGACAACCGAGAAGAGTAGCTGGAGAAAGACATCAGACAACCGAGTAGAGTAGCTGGAGAACGACTTCAGACAACCGAGTAGCGTAGCTGGAGAATGACATCAGACAACCGAGTAGAGTAGCTGGAGAAAGACATCAGACAACCGAGTAGAGTAGCTGGAGAACGACATCAGACAACCGAGTAGAGTAGCTGGAGAAAGACATCAGACAACCGAGTAGAGTAGCTGGAGAACGACTTCAGACAACCGAGTAGAGTAGCTGGAGAATGACATCAGACAACCGAGTAGAGTAGCTGGAGAAAGACATCAGACAACCGAGTAGAGTAGCTGGAGAACGACATCAGACAACCGAGTAGAGTAGCTGGAGAAAGACATCAGACAACCGAGTAGAGTAGCTGGAGAACGACATCAGACAACCGAGTAGAGTAGCTGGAGAAAGACATCAGACAACCGAGTAGAGTAGCTGGAGAACGACATCAGACAACCGAGTAGAGTAGCTGGAGAAAGACATCAGACAACCGAGTAGAGTAGCTGGAGAAAGACATCAGACAACCGAGTAGAGTAGCTGGAGAACGACATCAGACAACCGAGTAGAGTAGGTGGAGAAAGACATCAGAAAACCGAGTAGAGTAGCTGGAGAACGACATCAGACAACCGAGTAGAGTAGCTGGAGAAAGACATCAGACAACCGAGTAGAGTAGCTGGAGAAAGACATCAGACAACCGAGTAGAGTAGCTGGAGAAAGACATCAGACAACCGAGTAGAGTAGCTGGAGAAAGACATCAGACAACCGAGTAGAGTAGCTGGAGAAAGACATCAGACAACCGAGTAGAGTAGCTGGAGAAAGACATCAGACAACCGAGTAGAGTAGCTGGAGAAAGACATCAGACAACCGAGTAGAGTAGCAGGAGAACGACATCAGACAACCGAGTAGAGTAGCTGGAGAAAGACATCAGACAACCGAGTAGAGTAGCTGGAGAACGACATCAGACAACCGAGTAGAGTAGCTGGAGAAAGACATCAGACAACCGAGAAGAGTAGCTGGAGAACGACATCAGACAACCGAGTAGAGTAGCTGGAGAAAGACATCAGACAACCGAGTAGAGTAGCTGGAGAAAGACATCAGACAACCGAGTAGAGTAGCTGGAGAAAGACATCAGACAACCGAGAAGAGTAGCTGGAGAAAGACATCAGACAACCGAGTAGAGTAGCTGGAGAACGACTTCAGACAACCGAGTAGCGTAGCTGGAGAATGACATCAGACAACCGAGTAGAGTAGCTGGAGAAAGACATCAGACAACCGAGTAGAGTAGCTGGAGAACGACATCAGACAACCGAGTAGAGTAGCTGGAGAAAGACATCAGACAACCGAGTAGAGTAGCTGGAGAACGACTTCAGACAACCGAGTAGAGTAGCTGGAGAATGACATCAGACAACCGAGTAGAGTAGCTGGAGAAAGACATCAGACAACCGAGTAGAGTAGCTGGAGAACGACATCAGACAACCGAGTAGAGTAGCTGGAGAAAGACATCAGACAACCGAGTAGAGTAGCTGGAGAACGACATCAGACAACCGAGTAGAGTAGCTGGAGAAAGACATCAGACAACCGAGTAGAGTAGCTGGAGAACGACATCAGACAACCGAGTAGAGTAGCTGGAGAAAGACATCAGACAACCGAGTAGAGTAGCTGGAGAAAGACATCAGACAACCGAGTAGAGTAGCTGGAGAACGACATCAGACAACCGAGTAGAGTAGGTGGAGAAAGACATCAGACAACCGAGTAGAGTAGCTGGAGAACGACATCAGACAACCGAGTAGAGTAGCTGGAGAAAGACATCAGACAACCGAGTAGAGTAGCTGGAGAAAGACATCAGACAACCGAGTAGAGTAGCTGGAGAAAGACATCAGACAACCGAGTAGAGTAGCTGGAGAAAGACATCAGACAACCGAGTAGAGTAGCTGGAGAAAGACATCAGACAACCGAGTAGAGTAGCTGGAGAAAGACATCAGACAACCGAGTAGAGTAGCTGGAGAAAGACATCAGACAACCGAGTAGAGTAGCAGGAGAACGACATCAGACAACCGAGTAGAGTAGCTGGAGAAAGACATCAGACAACCGAGTAGAGTAGCTGGAGAACGACATCAGACAACCGAGTAGAGTAGCTGGAGAAAGACATCAGACAACCGAGAAGAGTAGCTGGAGAACGACATCAGACAACCGAGTAGAGTAGCTGGAGAAAGACATCAGACAACCGAGTAGAGTAGCTGGAGAAAGACATCAGACAACCGAGTAGAGTAGCTGGAGAAAGACATCAGACAACTGAGTAGAGTAGCTGGAGAACGACATCAGACAACTCAGTAGAGTAGCTGGAGAAAGACATCAGACAACCGAGTAGAGTAGCTGGAGAACGACTTCAGACAACCGAGTAGCATAGCTGGAGAATGACATCAGACAACCGAGTAGAGTAGCTGGAGAAAGACATCAGACAACCGAGTAGAGTAGCTGGAGAACGACATCAGACAACCGAGTAGAGTAGCTGGAGAAAGACATCAGACAACCGAGTAGAGTAGCTGGAGAACGACTTCAGACAACCGAGTAGAGTAGCTGGAGAATGACATCAGACAACCGAGTAGAGTAGCTGGAGAAAGACATCAGACAACCGAGTAGAGTAGCTGGAGAACGACATCAGACAACCGAGTAGAGTAGCTGGAGAAAGACATCAGACAACCGAGTAGAGTAGCTGGAGAAAGACATCAGACAACCGAGTAGAGTAGCTGGAGAAAGACATCAGACAACCGAGTAGAGTAGCTGGAGAACGACATCAGACAACCGAGTAGAGTAGCTGGAGAAAGACATCAGACAACCGAGTAGAGTAGCTGGAGAAAGACATCAGAAAACCGAGTAGAGTAGCTGGAGAACGACATCAGACAACCGAGTAGAGTAGCTGGAGAAAGACATCAGACAACCGAGTAGAGTAGCTGGAGAAAGACATCAGACAACCGAGTAGAGTAGCTGGAGAACGACATCAGACAACCGAGTAGAGTAGCTGGAGAACGACATCAGACAACCGAGTAGAGTAGCTGGAGAAAGACATCAGACAACCGAGTAGAGTAGCTGGAGAACAACATCAGACAACCGAGTAGAGTAGCTGGAGAACGACATCAGACAACCGAGTAGAGTAGCTGGAGAACGAATTCAGACAACCGAGTAGAGTAGCTGGAGAATGACATCAGACAACCGAGTAGAGTAGCTGGAGAAAGACATCAGACAACCGAGTAGAGTAGCTGGAGAACGACATCAGACAACCGAGTAGAGTAGCTGGAGAAAGACATCAGACAACCGAGTAGAGTAGCTGGAGAATGACATCAGACAACCGAGTAGAGTAGCTGGAGAAAGACATCAGACAACCGAGTAGAGTAGCTGGAGAACGACATCAGACAACCGAGTAGAGTAGCTGGAGAAAGACATCAGACAACCGAGTAGAGTAGCTGGAGAAAGACATCAGACAACCGAGTAGAGTAGCTGGAGAACGACATCAGACAACCGAGTAGAGTAGCTGGAGAACGACATCAGACAACCGAGTAGAGTAGCTGGAGAAAGACATCAGACAACCGAGTAGAGTAGCTGGAGAAAGACATCAGACAACCGAGTAGAGTAGCTGGAGAAAGACATCAGACAACCGAGTAGAGTAGCTGGAGAAAGACATCAGACAACCGAGTAGAGTAGCTGGAGAAAGACATCAGACAACCGAGTAGAGTAGCTGGAGAAAGACATCAGACAACCGGGTAGAGTAGCTGGAGAAAGACATCAGACAACCGAATAGAGTAGCTGGAGAAAGACATCAGACACCCGAGTAGAGTAGCTGGAGAAAGACATCAGACAACCGAGTAGAGTAGCTGGAGAAAGACATACTCCGCAAAAAAGATTTGGGCATCGATGTCCTGAACAGGTTATGCAAGTTTGAAGTGGAGATAGCCGATGGAAAGAGGAAATGAGCATGCTAATTCGCAGTGGGTTGGCTGAGACTGCACACAGCTGTCTGCGGTGGCTACTTTGTAATAAATGACACAGCTGCTGAAGTGTAATGGCAGCCTCCTATTTATCATTGACAGCACAAACCGCCAACAGGGAGGCAGTAAAAAGCACACCCACCCCCATTAGTTACCACTGCTTAATGGACCATGAGTACCATTGAACTGTCAGGGCTTGGTTTTGTACCCTGCTGTATCCATTTACAGACCTGTAATACAATGCAATGTAAAACAATATATGTGTTTATTTTGATCCTTAGTAAGCACATTACCTGCTGTTGCAATGTTAACATATCAGCATTGAGAAGTAGCATGTGTGTATATATATCATGAAACGTTTTTCTTTAAGATGGTAGCCAAAATCTGTGAGTCATACGATATGGTAATGAGGATATTAATAGCAATATTTTTTTCAAACAGAGAGGCACAAAGCAGCAGTAGGTAAGGAACAGTGTAGGTTGGACATGAGAAAGCACTCGGTCTCACAGAGGGTGATAAATAAATGGAACTGTCAAATGATTGTCTTAATGCCAGCAGTGTGAATGTTTAAAAATAAATTTACAAATATCTGATAAGGATGGGATGTACATAAATGAAACAACTGTTGGACTCTCAATAAGCCAATGACAGACAATGACAGACAATGACAGACAATGACAGACAATGACAGAAGAGCCTGACTTGGAACGACCGGGGATGCACTTTACTCTGAGACCAGTTTTCTGGTACGGGATTTTGCAAAAATCACTGTTTCGATGGCAATCTTGTTAAATCTTGATTTGTGGTGACAAATAGGGAGACTGACAATAAACAAATCTGCCCCATCTTCAGTATACATTAGAAATGTCACTTTGAATTGCTGGAAGCTATTATGGGTGCTGGGAGCATATCAAGTTCGTTGTAAACTGTCTCAATACAATCAACACGAGAACCCCTAAATCCTGCACCTTCTATTACCCTGGGATTACCTATTATTTAAAACAAGGAATTTCTTAACTGAACTTTTTTTACAAAGTTCTATCTTCAATGTGTTTGTTTCATTGTAGACTCGTTTCTGGAAACACTGAACCCATTTCTGGAAACACCTGAACAGCCTTTGTGAAAATTATCCCATACATTTTTTTTACAGAAATGTTGACCTACCTGTCACAATGACAGTGTGGCTGCTTCCGCAGGCAACAAACTTCACCCTGCCACCTGGTGGGGTCATGGTGAACCGTTCCAGTAAGCCATGTTGACAGCTGATGTCATTTGTTCGGCCTCGGCCTGTCTGACCGAACTCTCCACTCCCCCAGCACAGCAAGCGCCCTCTGTCCTCATTCGCAATCAATGACACATGATGTGACACTATACAGTCACCGGTATCACATTCTTGCTCCAGCTCTTCTGTTTGCTCTTCTTGCTCTTGTGAGCAGGAGCCTTCCATGTTACTGTGGATGTCATACATCAGGTCAGGTGTCCTTCTGAAAGGCGAGACCGACAGAATACCTCTTACAATTTGAACATAAATTTCTTACAACTCGAGCATTTACCTTCACAACTATATATATATATATATGTATATATATATATATATATATATACATACATACACATGCCTATTAAGCATATATGCCCTAATTTAATTTTTAATCAGCAGGATCCACAATTATTGTAATTTGACTATTGTGAACCAACTGAAAAGTGTCGCCATCTGGTGTTAAACAGTTGGCACCACTAATCAGTTGTTCTACAATAGCACCACCAGTGTTAAAGTTACCATATTGTCTAGAGAAACACATTTTGGTGTACGTTCATAAGTAGACTCCTTGACATTTTTCCATGGCCCATATTGTATGCTTATTAGGTGAAATTCAGTGTATATATATATATGTGTATATATGTGTGTGTGTATATATATATATATATATATTAACTTCTTGATATTAAACATAATTCCACTCAAGGAACTTCTTGATGTTTATATTTATTCTAGTTTATTTTGTAGATCAATTAACTTGTTTAAAAATAGCTGATTGATGGTCATATTATCTTAATTAACTAATTTATTTATTTAAACATTTAATTAAGCTAACTTGTTTTAATCTAGTGATGTTTATGCAGCTGTATTATCTTAATGTATTTATTCGCATATGCAAATTTTTATTTTGTTAAATTTTTGCATTAGTTTCATGTGCAGTGCTGCAAATGTTTATGGATATAGTGCTATTCAAAATAAATATAAATATATAATTACCAATATAAACTGTATAATGCAACGAACCTGATTCATGATTGGCTAAATCAAATGAGGAGAGTTTCAAATATGCTGAATTATTAAAATTAAAAACTTCTTGGTAGTCAATTATTGCTTTATAATAAAACTATTATGCTGATTGACTGAAACCATGGGTTGGGGCAATTTACGCTTTAGACAACAATAACCACGACACCGTATCCTCGGTAGCCAGGGGTGGTAGTAGTACTACGGTACCCCTGGCAGATCGACCATCAATTTGTCATTTTATCCCACACAATGTGTGGATGTACGATGAATCATTTGTACTTCATCCCACTTCCTGTCTTGGACGACATGTTTCTGGAAATCAGAAATCAAACTTCAAAGAGCGTTTTCACGAAATGCCAATTTTCACCCGTCCGACCAGTGACGATGGTCCACAACCAACCAAAGTTCCTGTATGTAGGTCTCGTAAATTTGAGCTCGCGATCTCATTGGTTAACAGAACAACTGAAAAATCAGTGTTTCAACAGGTTGATCTGGCAGGTATACTGACATAGTCAGAAGCTCTGGCATCAAGGATGGGCCACTGTAGACAAAACATTTATCTGATTCTAAACACAATGGGAAAGTCAACTGTTGACTGAACCTTGGTACCACACTGGTCACTGAACCATTGTGCTAATTGCTATAGAGAAATATTTATTCCTGGCAGTGCCAAGATTACATCACTAACTAGTAAACACTCAGGGGTGATCTCAAAATGTAGATTTTCGACACCACACAAAGTTGGTTTCATGGGGGAAGGCAGATAGCAGCTGATACTTTTCGATTTGTACATCAATGTATTTTTCACAAAAACATATTCCGACTACAGAATGGTGCTGAATTCAAGAACATACAGACAACTGAGCGTTTTGATGGCTGAATATGTACACAATAGTCGATGGGTATTATTTCATGGACAGCCCTAATATGCACCATAACTGGAAATATTCACGAAATGCTTAGGACATGAGGTTAAACGACGTTGGTTTTGTGTAGGCTTGAGAAGATGCCATAGAAAACAGCTTACCTGAGAACATCCACGCTGTCTTCTTTCAGTTATGCACTGTTGCACACAGGTATTCGTTGGACACTCAACACTTCCTTGTGGCTGCAGGTGGTGTAACACTGCACGACTTGACTGCACTTTTTCTGTATGCACTGATGCGTACAACACACATGTGTAGTACCACACAGACACTCATAATATACACCTGTCTATTGCCCGTGGTTACAGACATTAAGCCACATAAATCCTTTCAACTCCAATCAATAAGCTGACTGTGCGGCTTCTATCATTCAACCACTCACAAAGGCACTGCTATCTACTGCTTCAGTGCTATAGAAAAGTAAATAACCAAGACGCGCTCAAGCATTTTAATGACAAAGACTAAGTCCATGATTTATACATGTATATATGTTAATATATAATCAGTTAACACGCCATAAGTGGTGTGTTAACTTATTACATGAGAAAAGTTGTCAGTCAGATATATATATATATATATATAGGCCTATATATATGACTGACAACTTTATATATATATATATATATATATATATATATATATATATATATATATATATATATATATATATATATATATATATATATATATAACTGACAACCTTTCTCATGTAATCAGTAAACATGCCACTTATGGCATTTTAACAGATTACACGCTAACATGCCACTTATCTTCTCAGAAACGTACTGAACTGTGTAACTACAAGGCCAATGATCTGGACTAAGCATTCAGGCATTTACATTAAAGGAATCTGTTGTCAGATAGGTTTTATGGCAACTCCTGTAGTGGAATACCACACTGGTTTGGGTTATATTCCTGGACTGTTCCCAGGGTTGTTTTATATACACCAATATCAGACACCTTCACAGAAGATATTTTTTATAAATAAATAAGGATTTGCAGGTACAGTATCATGTGTTAAACCGTTGAATGTTGAACTGGTGTTTTTAATGAATGGGTATGCCAGGGGTGAAATGCACATAAAGAAAGCCATGCTTGGGGGTGGGGGGTGTCTGCATAAGTGTTATGGAGTGTTAGATGGGGGTGTCTTTGTGATCGCAGTACAATGATTAAAACATTAATTAAAAGTTTATTTCAATGATCATGTTGCATTGATGACTACATTTTATGTTTTTGCTTAGCATAAACTATCAAGACCTATCAATCAATAGATATGCAACGAATATAAAATAGCTTAGACCCCTTAAAGATGATGTGATAGTTGCAGGGGTCTTTCTCAAAACAAACATAATTTTGAGGTGCATAGGCAAGCACTATCAAGCATTATAAGGGGGTGGACGACTCAATGTGTAAAAAAATAGTGTGACATACTTTTGGGATGTCCCCAAAGCCCTGGGGGCAATACAGTACATTTCCTGTAAACCACCCTCTTAAAGAATCCTGCTTGGGCTGCAAACAGTGATGACAACTGTCACCACTGGTTGAAACTCAAGCATTTGCAAGTCTCCATGAGACCCACCAGGGCATGGAACCCACAGAGAGTTAAAAATCTTCTTCAGTGACAGTGCAAGCCTATCTGCCTCAGACAGCTGCTGCCGGTAGTTTTCAAGTCTGGGCTAACTTTGGGGACAGTTTGGCAGTATCTCCTCCCATGCGCCGACACCCACTTGCCTCTTTCTAAGTTCATTCGGCTTCTTACACCAGTGGTCTCTGATCTACTAATTGGCGATGTATTTAAAAAAACACAAAGGCAGTTATTTAGAGTTATTTGCTATAATGCTTTTCTTTTGTCTTTCTTAAGACTAGTTAAATGAGAAAATATATTTATATCAATGCGCATCCAGTGGCGTCAGTCCCTCCAGTCTTCCACAAATAACGCACATTTTCAGTTCGGAATAGTCCGACTGCAGCTTCAAAATCACTGAAAGAATCATATTCAGCACCCGGTACTTTTCTAGAATCAAGGCCCACCTCAGTTTCACTGTTATTAATTATATTATTATTACTATAGTAACCATGCATAATGTATGCCCAAAGCATAATGAACTCCGGTACCTGTAAATTGTCAAAATGTTGTGTGCAAAAACCATACAAATTAATCACTTTTTCAATGCTCAAATTTGCATGTTTAACTTGTGTTGAGCACCCGCTAACCACTATTATTCACAAGATGGTGCTCAAAGCAACATAAACATGCGAGTTCGGGCATCAAACAAGTTTTTTAATGTGTTTTTATGCACAGCATGTTTACTAATTTACATGTTCCTTAGATAAACATGCATTGTGTATGAAAAGGGGTGTGGCCTGGGTCCCAACCTCCCATCTCTATCCTGTTTTGGGGGACAACCTCCCATCTCCCACCCGTTTTGGGGGCAAACCTCCCACCCTCACCAATTTTGAGCCCACCTTTTTTTGAAGCCAACCTCCCACCAATTTTTAGGACTAAACTCCCACCTGCCACCCCCCCTCTGAATGCTTTCAAGAAACATGCGTCCAATTGGTTGGACGACCCTGTGTCAGGCTGCGACGGTGTCGCCCGGTGAATCGGACAACTAATCGCTCGTGTGAACGGGGTTTTACTTTACGTATATTGCATCAATGTATGCTAATAGTAATAAAGGCGAAATTTATTTGGGCCCAATTCTACAAAAGTGCCCAGCACCGTTACGCAATTTAGCAACGGCGCTCTCGTCCATATTTGCGCGCCTATACTTCTAAAGTAAGGCCAAAGCCAAGGGCAAGGCTCAGCCACTTCGATTTATAGTTTAGTTTTACTTTTGTTTTAGATTAACAAAATATAAATAGTCGATTGTATCTTCCTAAAGACGGTTACCGCTTACCCGCATCATTTGTGTTGTAATAGGTGTATCATATGTGTTAACGATCAACAGTTACAAAAAATAAACAAGAACTCGCCATATCCTAAGCCCACCTCGACGCTTATGACGAGCAGCCATCGGCAACATCATGGAGCTTCACAGCAGCTCCGTACGGTGTCGCTTCTATGACGGAAAGTAAGAATAATTGTGCGTGCGTGCGTGCGTGCATGTACACAAATATACGTTCTTTTGAAAATAGGTGTTAATGCAGTATTCTGATACAGAAGATGCTACCATCGGCGTGTAATTTGTTCTAAAAATTATAGCGATACCTTTTTCACAAGTGTCTTCACCCTAGAAAGCCTTGAGAACATCTCCGCATATGAGAATAGATTGCACAACACAGAGCTGACTGACTTCCTGATCAAAAACGAGGAAGTCGAGAAGATTTTGAAAACACTAAAGACTACACAACCACCAGGACCGGATGGGCTCCATCCACGTCTTCTGGTTGAATTGACTGATAAGTTGGTAGAACCTTTCCAAAAATATTCACAAAATAATTTGATGAGGGGACTTTACCACATCACTGGAAAGAGGAAAACATCACCCTAATATTTAAGAAGGGCCAGAAACACTTGTCAGGAAACTACCGCCCTGCGAGTCTCACTTCTGCAGACTGCAAGATGATGGAGAAGTTGGTTAGAAATGAAGTGATGGCGCACATGACAAGAAACAACCTACTGTCAAGTCTTCAGCATGGCTTCGTGCATGGACGCTCATGCACTACATAGCTACTTGAGGTCCGCGATAAATGGACGGAAGCCATAGAGCAGGGAGATAGTGTGGATGCAATTTACCTCGATTTGGCCAAATCATTCGACACGGTACCACACCAGAGGCTGCTAGTTAAGTTGGCAGGATATGGGATAGGCGGTAAGGTGTTGCAATGGATTGCAGCCTTCCTGGAGGGACGACGCCTACGTGTTCTCGTCAATGGTAGCAAATCATCATGGTCTCCCGTCACGAGCGGCATTCCGCAAGGAAGCGTACTTGGGCCAATGCTTTTTGTCTGCTACATTAACGACATGCCTGATGTGGTAGACTCACCTATTCACATGTTCGCTGATGATAACAAGATATTCCGACAATTGACTATTCAATCTGACCAAGTAACATTACAGACAGACCTAAGACAACTAGAAGCACGGACTAGAAAGTGGCAGCTTCGTTTCAATAAGGAACAATGCAAAGTTATGCATCTGGGACAATACAACCACCACTACGACTATACTATAACCAGTGGTGGAAAAGATACCACCCTGGGGGAGACCACACATGAGAGAGACTTGGGGGTGCAAACAGACAAGTGGAGATGGTAGCAAACAAAGCCAACAAAATGCTAGGCCTTATAAGAAGATCATTTACATACCTGGATGGACCAACCATGAAAAAACTATACACGAGCCTGGTCAAACCTATTCTAGAATATGGCAATGAAGCCTGGGCCTCAACACTCAAGAGAGACCAACAGATGATTGAGAACATTCAACAACGAACAACGAAGCTAGTCCCAGAACTGTAGAACATCGAATATGGTGACAGGCTCAGAGCTCTTAAGTTTCCAAGCCTCTACTATAGAAGAGCAAGAGGAGACATGATTGAAACTAACGTACACATATCTCCATGGAATCTATAAAGTTGAGCTGGACAACAATACGGTAACCAGGGGACACAGTCTGAAATTTAAGAAGGAACGCGTGACTGCAAGGCAACGAAGGCATTACTTCAGGCACAGGGTAGTAAACCGGTGGAATACCCTCACAGAGTATGTAGTTTCAGCGCCCTCACTAAATATTTTCAAATCAAGACTAGACAAATTCTGGTGCACTTACAGTTTTGAACAAAATGACAACTTTCCACCCATGCACACAAACAATTGTCAAGACCAGTTAAAAGGCTACTAGCCTAGAAGAGCTGAAGAATGTGTGCGTGTGTGCGTGTATGCGTGCGTGCGTGCGTGCGTGCGCGCGTGCGCGCGCGTAAACTCAACGACGCCTCTGGCTCTGCATAAACGTCGATTTTAGGTAACGTTTTTAACGTTCTCGTCATTTATGAGTAAAAATTCATAAGCGTGTTCAGTGCACTCGAAACTATTCAAAACTTCGGTCATATTGACATAATTAACGCAATAAAATAAAACGGTACTGTGTGTATAACTTAATTTTGTTTTCAGTTTAGCAGTCATGCAAGATAGCCTCTGTAACTGCGGCAAATGTGTATTTTGTTCGAGGGTTAGAATTGTATAAGAGTAAATTTTATTTTTTATATTCTTTTATTTTAGGGTATTTTTTATTTTGCACAAAGCTGTGTTATCGTTATCCAAAACACGCAAATATAGCGCCAAAATTAACAAATCCAACCAATAGTGCCATCTGACGGTAACAGTGAGATTGTGCACTAGTAACCGAGGCTATACTAGCTAAACTTTACCGCATACAACTGGAAGATGTTCGTCAAAATACGTATACCCAGTTTCAGAAAGGTTGAACCTGGCAATGAGAAGAGTTTTACGGTAAGTGATGTCAAACATGTGTACCGTTCGGTGTATGTGTTTAATGTTCTAGACAGTTATTTGCCATGATTTAGTGACATTGACTTGTTTTATCGCCCACCACAATAAACCGAACCTAGTAAGGTTTAAGCCTACACCAACCTAAAACTAACGCCAGACAAAACGTCAAACTGCAACGCCAAAGGGTCAACCTTACTAATGCTTAACCCCTAATACCACTAGTACTACTAAGATCTAAAAACAAGGTTAGGTCATAAAATTATGATTAGGCAGAGACAGTCAACAGCCTCGACCCATTGCATTGCCATTGGCATTGGCTTAGCATTAGACATTACGTCGTAGTCGTAGGGGCGGAGTTCCAACGGCTTGGGAAGACGTGAAGGCGTCTTTTCAGTACTTCTGAATCCACCTGGAATCGGAATTTAAGATAACTTAAGATTTAAAACTGACACGCACTAACCATTTTACATGTGTACTCTGTGACATACCATCTGCATAGTGCCGGTGGCATGTTTATTACATTTTAATAATGTTAAAAATACCCCAGACGAGTTGGTTTTTCGCCCCTACTGGAACTATGTCTATGCCTAGGTCAAGATAGATATAATAATTTGTTACGTCTTCAGTGTCCATAACCACGTAACATGTTAGACTTAGCTAAAGTTAAAATGAACGCAGATTCAGACCCATTGATACTGGCATTGTCAAAATCCCACACCCATGGCGGAACGCAGTCAGAATGTTTCTCTGCCTGAATGCAATCTCAATGGCAATGCATCAACTGCTTGGTTGCAATGCCTTTCTGAAGGTTGCACTTTGGTGGAAATGAATTGTTATTTATTCGCATGTAAACCCAAGGTTATTTGTGTTATTACTGATGAGAATATTGGTGTTCTTTTTATGAAATACCTGTGTGACTTATGCCCATGGCCAGACTGCCTCCATACCCCATAGGTACAGAAGGCAATCCCAGTGCGTCATTCTTCTGATTAGCTTTAGATGCCGTAGTGTCCAAGTAAATTAAATATTGAAATTAAAAGAAAGCTAAAATAGGTATAATTTATTACAATCAGTCGGAACATAAAAAGTGTAAAATATAACATTGTAGTTAATAGAAAGTGGACACCAAAATCGCTGTTCAAAGGAATGGTTAAAAAGAAACACTTTTGAAAAAATAAAAGTATTTTTGTGTGTAATATACTTATGTACAAACTTTAATTATTTGGATATAAGTTTGACCATATTCAAATCAGTGGGGCATTCCGACCAAGTGGTTGAAGCATTCCCCCCAGCGTTGGGGCATTCAGGCAGTGGTACATTCAGGCAGTGGTACATTCCATCCATGATTCCCCATGGTCATTGATTGATTGAGCTTTGGTCTCCAGACTCTGGATGTAACAATAATAAATGGTAGTGTCAGTGCTATAAAAAGGATGTGTAAATAAAATCAGCACTGGAAGTGATGTTTCCTCAGCTTCAGGGGTAGGAAGGTAGTGCGCTTTTAATCAAGTCGTGAAATAATATGAAATATTAATTTGACAATATTCCATGTCGCACACCAATTACTTAATCACAGCCACCTTTGACACAATTTTTTTTTCAGTGGCATCAGTGAATTACAATTATAATTAAAAATATTTGAAACCCAGCTTTATATTAAGTAACTTTAAGAATAGGAACATACCAATTTTAGTGCACATTCTCTGACACTTTCAATACATTTAAGAATAGGAACAGACCAATTTTAGTGCACATTCTCTGACACTTTCAATACATTTAAGAATAGGAACAGACCAATTTTAGTGCACATTCTCTGACACTTTCAATACATTTAAGAATAGGAACAGACCAATTTTAGTGCACATTCTCTGACACTTTCAATACATTTAAGAATAGGAACAGACCAATTTTAATGCACATTCTCTGACACTTTCAATACATTTAAGAATAGAAACAGACCAATTTTAGTGCACATTCTCTGACACTTTCAATACATTACAAACCAGTATAATTTTTTTATTGAAATCCTCTTGTAGACTAGATAATACAGTGACAATGCACAAATAAGAACTTTCAGCAGAACCAAGCTATGGTTGTCACGTGTTCAGCAAGGTAATGCAAGTCTGGTGCTTTTAGAATTTTGAGCATGGAACTCACACCTACTTAGAGAGCATTGTTACAACCCTGTATGTTTACTGATGTTTCAGTAATTTATATCACTGACTCAGTGTAACTGTAATCTAGAGAGTTAACCAATTAACCACATTAACTTGTCACACTGGACATTGTGGTCTGCGTGACCATATTTAGTTGACTATTCATTGGAGGGAAATAGAAGTCATGGTTTTGAGCCTATGCAACTATAGGATGCCAATAGGATGTGGCCATGCTGTTTGTGTTAACTCATTGTATGTTGCATAAACTCAGTTTATGCAACATACATGTATTTTGGTCTTTGTTTACTAAATTTATCCCGTTCTGACTTAGCAGCTTGTTTGATTGAAAGTTTACTTTGCTTTGGTGTATCCCCATTGCTTCTTTGATCTGGTCTAAGGCACCTAACTCGTCACAGCGGAAGTCTCAGCTGGGTGGATTTCCAAGAAGGTAAGAACTAATTGAGGGTCTGTTCACTTAACAGCCATTAAGCGCCGGTGCCCTGGTCAACAAGTCAGTCGTTGGGAAACTGAGATTTGACTAGACTCTCACACTTTTAGAACAAATACTGAGCTTTCATTAAATTTTAAGTGCATAGCCCCCAAACCATGACTTTAGTTTCGCTTTAGCAGAGCTAATAGTGCTAGAGAGTGATCAATGAAAGTATTTTCTTTGTTGGTGTTTGCTATGATTAGGCAGCTCTCCTGAGTGATTATGTAAGTATGCATTTGCTTTTACCCATTAATTAATAACTAAATATTGTAGTTTAATATTGTCTTGCGTGTATGCATGTTTAATACGTTTGTGCAAACATGTATGTCTGCCTACTGGTATATAAGTGTACATATAATGTATATATATATAACCAGACTTGGGGTTAATTACATTGTAACTGGAATTGAAATGCCAATTCCGGAATTGAAATTGGTGTTTTGTTTTTTC
Organism: Lamellibrachia columna; assembly: GCA_963662155.1. Classification (NCBI taxonomy): domain Eukaryota; kingdom Metazoa; phylum Annelida; class Polychaeta; order Sabellida; family Siboglinidae; genus Lamellibrachia; species Lamellibrachia columna. The sequence goes on from OY759273.1 coordinate 10,042,660, forward strand.
AAGTAATTGGAATTGGTGAAAATGTAATTGGTATTTTCAGTTACTTTCAATTACATCATGTAACTTTATTAATTATTATATATACAGTATATAAAAAAAGTTACACCCACGCACACACACACACACACACACACACACACACACACACACACACACACACACACACACACACACACACACACACACACACACACACACACACACACACACACACACACACACACACACACACACACACACACACACACACACACACACACACACACACACACATGGATGAAATGTGCCTGTTACGTTTCCATTTCCTATGTGCACTATTTTATTGATACATAGTCTTGCATGCAGACTGAGAGCATGCACGAGAGTTGCTGACACCTAAACATGCATGCTAACTGAGTTGCATGCTGACCCAAACTGCATGTATGTAGCAGATGACCACAAACTGACCATACTGGCTTAGTGTGTTACTGTTGTCTTGCCTCTCTTTTCTTCCGTGTTCCTCCTTCCCTACAATCTCCAGCCTTTCTTCCCTAAATATCTGAATGTATGCATGTCGCTGTTGACTCTATATCTTTCACTCTCAGTCAACTAGTTTATGGCTGCTGAATATACAATACCATAAACATACATTTCTGGCCATATTGATGAATTATTGTGCAGTCATATTTACAATAAAAACAATGACATGACATTTTAATGTCATAGTTTTTACATGAACATTATTTACGGCAGTTTGGGTAATTCATAAAGTATGTGCGCTAACTATTATTTTTTTTTTAACAATTAGTGTATAATTATAGATGCAACATTTGGTTTATATCATATTATGGTAATTATAATATTTTATGCCATAAATTAATTCAATGAATGGAGCATGATTATGGTAAAACAGTGTGCTTCCAATACAAATTTTTTTTATTTTGGCAACGACAAAACTTTCATATAAGGAAAGTGAAACATCCGTAATATATGAGTTATATGAGAATTTTAGTTGTACTATTTATAAAGTGTGTCTTAACTCTTGACATTCCTGGAATTTAAATGTGAACTTTTGTGCAGTGTTGATTTATGTTTTTGTTTGTCTTCAACAGGTGTTCTCCATAGAAGTGCTTGTACCTGGAAAACAACAAACAACGGTGGTAGAACGAAGATACACAGAATTTGAAGAACTTCATAAAAATGTAATATTTGATGTTACAGTATAATTACATACACTGTAATTGGATATATATATATATATATATGCATAATATATTAATAAATATGAGTTAGTTATAATAATTTGGTGTGTGTGTGTGTGTGTGCATGTGCACACTTTTTTGTGGACTTTTGTGTAGCATTTTTTAAAGTTTCCAATTACAGCATATTGTAAAACACTATACTACACAGCACTTTAAATACCTAATTTACAGCAACAGCAAAGCCTAATTTATGAGGACAGCGAAGACACTACCGCATTATAAAGCACTTTTAAAAACACATCTTTTTAGAGTAGCTTTTTTATGATATGCTGATGTGAAATTTTTTATATGCATTTATTATTATTTTATTAATACAGATATACTCTAAATGTAATTGTTTATTATATATTATTTATGATAGGACTATTTTGACTATATTTCATAATATTTATTATTGGCATTGGTTTTAATATATATTTTAATATATTTATTTTTTAAAGAATCATTATATTTATTTTTAATGTAAGTAATAATATTTTAATAAGTTATTATTGCATGTATGTAATGCTATCTTTATTCTCATATCTCTATTATTTCTTTGTATAATTCACTAGCTGAAGAGAAGTATTCTTCCACCGACACTTCCTTCAAAGACGGTCTTAAAATGGAATCATCGGATACTGGAGAACAGAAGACAGGGACTTGAGGCTTATCTACAGGTGACTGGATCAACCAGTGTGATATACTGGTGTCGAAGACCACATGTTTTTACAACCTTCATTAAGGCGCATCTTGCTTTGAAAATGTTGATAATTTTTTTCATAATTACTCTTGCTCACTTTTTGTGGGCATCTCTCGGCTATGCAGAACTTAAGTTATTAATTATCATTATCAGGAAAATTTTAAATGATTGATATGAAAATCAACATTAACTAGTGTAGATTTCATGGTGCACCAAGTATAGATTATCGTACTTTTAATGATTAAAATGCTAGAATTCATCATAATATGATGAATTCTAGCATTTTATTATAGAAAGGTCTATATTATAGGAAATTATACATTTTTTAACTGGTAACACTTATATGGACTATTTGTATATCGCTGTTAAGAACAGTTGACTCTCATTGTATAACTTATATAACTTATTAATTTTTTTTAATTAATTAATGTTGAACTAAAGATTCATCTAGGTATGTGATGAAGACAAATTTCTGTGTAGATTTTGTAGAAAGTGAAAGTTGGTCAGTAGCATGCGTGAAAATGTTTGGTACATAATATATGAATAACGATTTTCTTTTACCACAACTGTTGATTTACATAGTCATCATAGTTTTGGCTGCCAACCGGGAATTCTTGAATGACTAGTTCTTCTTCTGCTTGCTAGTTGGCAGTAAGCAGTCCGTATTCCCCTTTGTCTCAATTCGTGATTGGAGTCATCTTCCTGAACCATATATGGCCTCTTTAATCCGTCTTGCATTTCTGTTGCTTTTTCTGTCTATCACCATTGCTCCCTCCTTCTGTCTACATGGTCCATTGTTGCAGACTTGCTCTACCGTTGCTGACTCTCATTTGTTTTTAGGTAAACCATCTGGTTGTGATGTTCGCAACCTCCTTCTTGTGCTCCTTGAGTCTTCTTCCAAATGTTCTCCCTGTTTGTCAATGTATGTGTGGCTACGGCTCTTACAAGGGATCTGGTATACACAGTTTGTCATTCTGCTGTCTTCCACTTTGTCCTTTAGATGCACTAGTATTCTTCTGATATTCTGATGAAGTTTCACAGCTGTAGCGATCTCACGATGTTTAAAAATCTGCTGTACATGTTCCGTTACTCCTTTGACATATGGGAGAGTAACCACATCTTTGGATTTCTCTGTGTTCTTATCCTTCCTTTCCTTGGTCTTTCCCTTCTGACTTTGCTGTTCTTTCATGTTCTTTATTGTCCAACTTGGGTATCCACATCTTTGGTGATGTGCTTTCTCTCTGTCCTCTGGCTCTGATACGATGCTGGCCTCGCCACTGCACCGCACAGACTCTAACACAGAAGTTGTACACTGCCAAGTCATCTGGTCTGCAGGGCTCTGGTAGGAGGGGGCATTCTAGCAGATGTTCCATCATTTGGGGGTACCCCCACTTCTGCATTAGGTGTCTGCTGCACCCAACACCAGTCCTGAGGTGGTTGAGGCACTGCCAGGTTGGCCACGGCTCTCTAGCTCCTTTTGGCAGTGACTCCTCAGAGTCACGAGTCACTTTGTGAGGTCTTGACTGCAGGTACGTTGACCAATCATCTATTCTGCAGCTGTGTGGTTTACCATCCAGGGGCTTAACAGCTGTGTGGTTTACCATCCAGGGGCTTAACAGCTGTGTGGTTTACCATCCAGGGACTTAACAGCTGTGTGGTTTACCATCCAGGGGCTTAACAGCTGTGTGGTTTACCATCCAGGGACTTAACAGCTGTGTGGTTTACCATCCAGGGACTTAACAGCTGTGTGGTTTACCATCCAGGGGCTTAACAGCTGTGTGGTTTACCATCCAGGGGCTTAACAGCATGAATGAAGCTATTCCAAGACTTCAACCTCTTGGGTGCTGGCTCAGGTTGGAATAGGGGTGGTGAGGGTCATTTTCCTGCTAGGTTCTCTCAATTTGTGAGAAGGATGCCCTTCTGATCGATGATGGAGCAATACCCCATAGCAGATAGAGGTCGTCCCCTCGCGTTGGTTTGAGGCAACCAGTAAGAGCTCTACAGGCCATGTTGAGGACTGGGTCCATCTTCTTGGCATGTGTAGAGCGGCCCCATACAGGGCAGACATATTGAGGACTGGGTCTATCTTCTAGGCATGTGTAGAGCGGTCCCATACAGGGCAGACATATTGAGGACTGGGTCCATCTTCTTGGCATGTGTAGAGCGGCCCCATACAGGGCAGACATATTGAGGACTAGGTCTATCTTCTAGGCATGTGTAGAGCGGTCCCATACAGGGCAGACATATTGAGGACTAGGTCTATCTTCTAGGCATGTGTAGAGCGGTCCCATACAGGGCAGGCATATTGAGGACTGGGTCCATCTTCTTGGCGTGTGTAGAGCGGTCCCATACAGGGCAGACATATTGAGGACTGGGTCCATCTTCTTGGCATGTGTAGAGCGGTCCCATACAGGGCAGACATATTGAGGACTGGGTCCATCTTCTTGGCATGTGTAGAGCGGTCCCATACAGGGCAGACATATTGAGGACTGGGTCTGTCTTCTAGGCATGTGTAGAGCGGCCCTATACAGGACAGGCATATTGAGGACTGGGTCCATCTTCTTGGCATGTGTAGAGCGGCCCTATACAGGGCAGGCATATTGAGGACTGGGTCTATCTTCTAGGCATGTGTAGAGCGGTCCCATACAGGGCAGACATATTGAGGACTGGGTCCATCTTCTAAGCATGTGTAGAGCGGTCCCATACAGGGCAGACATATTGAGGACTGGGTCCATCTTCTTGGCATGTGTAGAGCGGCCCTATACAGGGCAGGCATATTGAGGACTGGGTCCATCTTCTTAGCATGTGTAGAGCGGCCCCATACAGGGCAGACATATTGAGGACTGGGTCCATCTTCTTGGCATGTGTAGAGCGGTCCCATACAGGGCAGACATATTGAGGACTGGGTCCATCTTCTTGGCATGTGTAGAGCGACCCTATACAGGGCAGGCATATTGAGGACTGGGTCCATCTTCTTGGCATGTGTAGAGCGGCCCCATACAGGGCAGACATATTGAGGACTGGGTCTATCTTCTTGGCATGTGTAGAGCGGCCCCATACAGGGCAGACATATTGAGGACTGGGTCCATCTTCTTAGCATGTGTAGAGCGGCCCCGTACAGGGCAGACATATTGAGGACTGGGTCTATCTTCTTGGCATGTGTAGAGCGGCCCCATACAGGGCAGACATATTGAGGACTGGGTCCATCTTCTTGGCATGTGTAGAGCGGCCCCGTACAGGGCAGACATATTGAGGACTGGGTCTATCTTCTTGGCATGTGTAGAGCGGCCCCATACAGGGCAGACATATTGAGGACTGGGTCCATCTTCTTAGCATGTGTAGAGCGGCCCCATACAGGGCAGACATATTGAGGACTGGGTCCATCTTCTTAGCATGTGTAGAGCGGCCCCATACAGGGCAGACATATTGAGGACTGGGTCCATCTTCTTAGCATGTGTAGAACGGCCCCATACAGGGCAGACATATTGAGGACTGGGTCCATCTTCTTAGCATGTGTAGAGCGGCCCTATACAGGGCAGACATATTGAGGACTGGGTCCATCTTCCAGGCATGTGTAGAGCGGCCCCATACAGGGCAGACATATTCAGCTGCACTTTTTCAAAGGATTGTTCCAGGGATAAAATGCATAGATCGTCGGCACAAAGGAAACTTATGGTGTTTGTATGTATCGGTTGGTCGTTTGTGTAGATGTTAAGCAGCAAGGGAGCAAGAACACTGCCTTCAGGTAGTCCAGTTTGCTGCATTTGCCCGCAAGGTCTACTGGCCAACATTTTTTTTATCAATTTGGTCAGTCTTACATCCTTTGTTATCTGGAATAACTTCTGCACAAGAATCCTGTGGTTGACCGTATCAGGTCAACAAAGGCAGCACCAGTTATTTACCCTTTCTCATATCCATCCTCAATGAATTGAATGAGATTCATAAGCTGGCTTGTGCAGGATTTTCCAGGTTTGAAACTTGCTTGCTGGGGAATGAGACGCTGATCTACAAAGGGACCTGGACGATTTAGGAGGACTCTCTCATATAGTTTGGATGTGTGGCAAAGCAGGGCGATGGGTTGGAAGCTCTTGGAGTTGTCAGGATCGTTTCCAGGCTTCAGGATAGCCACTATTCTTGCTTGTCTCCACAACTTTGGGATTTTGTTAGTATGATGATAGGTAACGTTCAGAAATTGGTCTGTGAGTGTCTTCTTCTGATACATTAAGAGTGGCACTGTTCCATCCTCCTTTTGTGTCATTAGTGTGTCCAGGAAAGTTATTGCTCTCTTCTTCATATGTGAACTTTATGGAACACACATATGGGATGACCTGCTTGCCAAGTCAACTGGCGAGCAGAGGAAGAACTAGTCATCCCAGAATTCCTGATGAAGTTGAGAGGACATAATCTCGATAGTTGTGGTTGAAGAAAATCTTTACTCAATTTTATCTACCAACTTGATGAAAATTGTCACAAGTTTTGTCACAAACCCATCTAGAGTAGAGGAGCTTTCTCACGCTAATAGTTGCATTGAAATATGTATTTATTGACCACTTAGTAAAACATCCGAATTAGAAACATTTTCCTTCACTTTCAGATTGGGATTAGCGTTTTGTCGTTTTACTGTTTTCTGACCCACTGTACATGTGATTGTACCTCTCTTGCTCTGACATTTGACCCACACGTGAATCTTATATTATTTAACCATGATTCGTTGAGCTTAAAAGTCAAAATGGTCCGAGCTATTGTCAGTACGAACAGTTGTGCATTCGATTATGGGTGTAACTAAAATCCACCAGTACTATGGGTTCAACCGAATAACTAATGTTAACTCTTCTTCTGTGTTGGTAACACGGTAAACACTGGTTTGTGGGGCGTGGTGGCGCAGTGGTTAGACTGCCGGACTCAATCAAAAGAACCTGGGTTCGAACCCTCTTGCTGGCGTTTAAAAAATTAGCAATTTTGTTCACCGTTCATCGAATTGTCTTTGTGCAGTAATTACAGCATGGCTGAATGCTTCCCAGAGAAGTTGAGATTGCTTGGAATGAACAGGACAGTCAGGGGGTGAAGCGTAACGTGCTTTGAGCAGTCCCTGGGACTGGATACCGTGCTACATGAGAACGTACCTTTACCTTTAAACAGTGGTGATTAACGTGTATGATTGTCACAGCGTCTACTTCAGTCTGGTACCGGTGTGGTAGCTGAGACATAACATGATCCATGTGACACCTGACAGATGTATATGGTTGTGGTATGTGACGACGTAGTACAGGTATAGGTGACAGAAGTCGACAGCCTAGACATTATATGTTTTAATATATGCTGATGAGTAAGTGAATCAGTAGTTGTGGTACAGTTGTGACACATATGGTCAGTAAGATTTCTACTGTGTGATCCAGACTATACTGGACACAGGAAGAGTGCCTGGATCATTGCTCCAGTTCCTGGACATCTCAGCTCTGGACACGACCACAGACAGCATGGAGTGGGTGGAAACGTCTCTCATATGCTTCTTGTAGAATAAACATCACTGCATCTATATAATAAAGTAGTATGTGACTCTGTCTGTCTGTTCCCTCATGTATCCATCACTATTGCATGTATGGGACTGACATTTTTTAGAAATTTATTTGAGAAAAAAATTCCCTGGGGGTTGGGATATTATGTATGTGGACGTTTGACGTTGATTACGTAACACAGAACAGTAGTGTGTACAACTGTTAATGTTCTGTATGTTTTCTGCAATTGTTGCTAGTTACATTCCGACCTTCAGACATAATATTATATGTATGTTTTCGGTGTGAAGTACTGTTCTTGTATGTACTTTTAATGCACCAAATAACCAGTAGATGGCTGCACTGGAACTGTTAATGCGCCAAATAACCAGTAGATGGCTGTACTAGAAGCATGGGACTAAAAGTTAAACAAATCAATGAATATAATTCCTTTTTTAATGCACATACTTCTGGGAGTTTTGTGATGCACTTTTCACCATTTCCGAGTTAAAGAAATTAAATAAAAAATACAACTGAGGAAAATAAGACACATTAATATCACCCTTACACCATTTATGCATTTTATGTTTTACAGTGCTTTGTATATATATATATATATGAGAGTTATAACCAGAAAAAAATATTTGATTAGCTATTAAATTTAATATTTTATAATTTTTAGTGTATACTTGTCACACTATTGCCTTAATTCAGAGAAAACATTAACTGGTATCCTGGTGTTATTCAGTTCTCTAGACCTACTGGACGGTGACACATCTACCCATCAGCCTCTCATTGGCTTCACAGAAGATGTCTTCCTTGAAAGTCATTCTAAAGGTCACCAAAATTTTATTATTTCTGGTCTCGTGTTCAGCATGCATTATCGAATGACATTACATACAAAGTCTGACCATTTTTATCATAAAATCATGTTATATGGGATAACCTGTATCTATCCTAACATCTTGGCCACCTAGAGGTGTTTTAATGAACCATAATTTGATTAATATAATTTTACCATTATCTGTTTAATTTGAATGTTTTTGGGTGAATTATTGAATATAGTGTTTACATTTCATGCTGAACGCCAAGGTCGTTATTCATGAGCAGATAATGGTCAAATTATTTAAGCAACCTGTGTTTCAGTAAAACACATTTGCACTGTCAACAGTTAGAATAGTTTAACAAGATTTAACAAGATTTGCCATCTAAGCCAAAGGCCCAGATGGCAAGTGGACAAGGAAGCCATTGGCTTATCGAGAGTCCAACAATGTTCATCTACTTATAACCCGCCCTCCTGAGATATGTGTCAACCTTGTTTTTAAACATATTCACGCTGCTAGCAGTTACACAATCTGTAGAGTTGTTGCTCTCCTCATTATCCCTGTAGTCTGGGGTGAGGCAGTCCTCCAATCTCCCATTAGCCTTCCTCTTCTCCTACCCTCCATTCTAAGCGCAACCGCTTTCTTCATCAACCGTTCCTCTTCCATTCTTTCCACATGTCCAGCCCACTTTAGCCAGCTCCTCACCAGCTTCCTCGTGAGACTCTCTCTCTAGATATAGTTTATATTATACTATATAACATAATTTATGGCTAAAACTCAGACTTTGTACCATTAACACGGGAACCACATTATTTACCGAGTCATTTTACGCTGCTATTTCCATCAGAAGGACTACTATCTTTTACATAAAGTAGTTTATGACTCGGTACATCTGTCTGTCTGTCCCCTCATATCTCCGTCAGTTTAGCATGTATGGGGCTTAAATTTTGTAGGCATGCCTAGGGGACACATGTTGATTGTTAAAAAATATTCCCCAGGGGTGGGGCATTACATCAAAGGAACCAATGTGGACGTTTGACATAACTCTGAACAATAGTTAAGTGCAATTGTTAGCACCACTATGCCTGTTTCTGCCATTGTTACGGCAGTTGTATATGATTTTTGGAGCGTGAAGATGTCGTTGTCATTGGCATTGCACTACCAGAACTTCACTGGGTAGTGCAAAGAGTCATAAACTCTTGTCTTTTCTCCTGTGCATCACCGGGCAATTCGGCTAGTTATTAATAAATATTTCTGTACATTTAGATGTACAATACCTGTGTTCCCATATCTCAGCAACCCTTCAACATATCATTACCATTTTTTTAACAGATGTTACTTGTGTGAAATAAAGGCAAAATTATGAAAAATTGCTAATTGGCAGCCATGGTAACCACTTGTAAAAATTAAGGTGAAGTTGTGTGCCAAAATGTGCAAAATATCCATCTGCGTAACGTCCCACAGAACATTTTAATGCTAGATAGCTAAACTATTTACCAGTTTATGACAGTGTATTGTGTATGATCAGTTAGTTTGGATATGCTTCTCTATATATATTTTATAAGAGTAATTATAGAATGTTTTGAAAGAAATGAGAAAAACAATTGTTCTCCTGTATGTTCTTCACCACCACCAGGGGGACATAGATATCAGATTATCTTGAACTAAGATATATTCACGGCGCACAATTACATGTCAACAATGTGTAGAAAAGAAAAATTAATACACTTATTACACATTTTGGCACAATGTTTATGCATGATATGGGACCCTGGCTATAAGTCGTTACATATGCAAATGAGTTGCGATTTATAATTCGGCCTTCATTTCACACAAGCAACATCTGTTGAAAATTTGGTATTGACATGTCGAAGGGTTGCTGAGATATGAGTATACAGGTATTGGAGGAGCTGGAGGCCACATAAGCAATGTTATTGCAGACACATTTGTTTTTGTAAGTTGTAGAATTCTGTGTTAATACTATTATAATACTTTTGTCACAGTTTGTCAAATACAATGATAAATTTAACATTTTACAAATTATGTTTATATTAGACCTCAGCATTTTATGAAACATTACTCAGAATAAGAACAAATTATGTTATTGCTGGCACATTTGTTTGTAAGTTGTAGTAGAATTCTATGCTAATACTATTATAATGCTTTTCATCATTTTGGTGTGCTGACTGTCCAAAATGAATGGTGGTTGTCACCAGTAATTTATGAAAAAACGGAACAAGTAGATCATTATGTTAGCATGGTCTGATTATATTTGTAATCAGTTACATTTGTAATTAGATGTAACGTGTGTTGCAGGTGGCCTTACTGACATCATTATTGGTGGAGTGACGCAGGCATTGTACGGTTCTACAGATGACCTTGTGTGACATTATCATATACAGATGACCTCATATCATGTGACATTATCATTGGTAGAGTGGCGCGGCTATAATTCATCTATACAAACAAAATATTATGATGTCATCATTGGTAGAGTGATATTGGCGTTGTATTGCAGCATTGCTCTACATATGACCTGATAAACAGAGTGACGCTGGCGGTGTATGCATCTACAGATGATCTGATGTGGCATCATTGTAGGCAGAGTGACGCTGGCGTTGTATGCCTCTACAGATCTGATGTGGCATCATCGTACGCAGAGTGACGCTGGCGGTGTACGCATCTACAGATGATCTGATGTGGCATCATTGTAGGCAGAGTGACGCTGGCGTTGTATGCCTCTACAGATCTGATGTGGCATCATCGTACGCAGAGTGACGCTGGCGTTGTATGCCTCTACAGATGATCTGATGTGGCATCATCGTACGCAGAGTGACGCTGGCGTTGTACGCCTCTACAGATGAGCTGATGTGGCATCATCGTACGCAGAGTGACGCTGGCGTTGTACGCCTCTACAGATGATCTGATGTGGCATCATCGTACGCAGAGTGACGCTGGCGTTGTACGCCTCTACAGATCTGATGTGGCATCATCGTACGCAGAGTGACGCTGGCGTTGTATGCCTCTACAGATGAGCTGATGTGGCATCATCGTACGCAGAGTGACGCTGGCATTGTACGCCTCTACAGATGAGCTGGTGTGGCATCATCGTACGCAGAGTGACGCAGGCATTGTACGCCTCTACAGATGAGCTGATGTGGCATCATCGTACGCAGAGTGACGCTGGCATTGTACGCCTCTACAGATGAGCTGATGTGGCATCATCGTACGCAGAGTGACGCTGGCGTTGTACGCCTCTACAGATGAGCTGATGTGGCATCATCGTACGCAGAGTGACGCTGGCGTTGTATGCCTCTACAGATGATCTGATGTGGCATCATCGTACGCAGAGTGACGCTGGCGTTGTACGCCTCTACAGATGAGCTGATGTGGCATCATCGTACGCAGAGTGACGCTGGCGTTGTATGCCTCTACAGATGATCTGATGTGGCATCATCGTAGGCAGAGTGATGCTGGCGTTGTATGCCTCTATAGATGAAATATTATGCCATGTCTACTAGCATTATGGATCACTGACAGTGATATATAGGTACAGCATAACGCAGGCATGTATTACTGCGTAATAAAATAAAAGTATTTATTTGAAGAGACTGTAAAAAGCTTTTTGGAAATTATTTGGAAACTATATGAGACTACGGAGTAGAAATCAAAAGTAGTTATTTTGACAGCAGCTGCTATATTTGCTTTTGCCCAAGTTATGCATTTATGTAGGGCGTTTTTTTATTGAATTTTCACTGGGGGTGGCAATGTCCTAAAAGGGCACTCCTAATGGTTAAAAAGGGCACTTTACGTATTATTAATGATTATTTACACAACCCTTAGGAATGTATGGAAGCTTTGTGTCGGTATATTTTATCCACATAGTTGTACCCTGACGACTGCATCTCGGTATGAAAATAAATGTTACACATGTATCCCAGAAATGTTTTATTACAAGGGAAACATGACAGGTATCTTGCAACTTGCAAGTCAGTACGTTTGACAGTCGTTTCAATTTGACTAAACGAGCCCCGTTTCGCGGGTGAATTTCCTAACGAATTCACGCACCCCGTAGATGTCCCAGTCTAGAGCCCAGCATCCTCTGGTCTTCTCCAGGAATTTCACGTCACCGGGTCGAGGGTCAAAGTAGGTGGTGCCCACACCATTCAGTGCCACCCTGAGGCGGGCGTTTCTCGTGACCTCAGCCTAGCTGGTGCGGTGATTGTCGACAACGAGGTTGTGGTGGCTCACGATCCTTTCGGTCTACATAGAGTGTGGACTCATGCAAGCCAGAGATGCCAACACCTTCTGAACTGAACCTGTGGTGACTGGCAGAAGTTGCCGCAGCCTGACAGTCATCTTACAATCGAGATCACAGCCATCAGGCAGGAACGGCACATTCAACATGTTCTCCCATTGCTCGGCTGCTCCGTCCGCAAAGTCAGATGCCTGGTCTGGAAAAAGACGCCTGACGACGCGCACGCCATGCTCGAATGATCCCAGGTTGAGTGACATCACCAACCCCTTCATGTCTTTGATGACGTCCTCCTGCTCCGAGGTGCATGCGTTCAGAGAGGTATTCGTTAGATGCTTGCACGACCTCCCGCCTGATTGCGCGTGCATTATGGCGGTTCGCACAAACGAACTGGTGGTTCGACTTTCGCCGTGTTAAGTCCTCATTGGTGCTATCTGTTGGGCAACTCTCTCCTCTCTTCTCCCGTGAATGGTCCATCCCTCATCGGGCTCAATTTCTTGACGGCAGCGTCAGTCACAGTGAGAAGATCACTGATGAACAAATCACTCCTTTGTAACTTCTTCTGGGGTGTTTCAAATACCTCCAGGATGTCACCCATCAATGAGGTGATCCACATCTGTTGGTGGTTCCAGATTCTCAGAAACCCTTTGGCTTCAGCCTTCTCCTTTATGTCGCTGGTACTTCCTGGTGCCTGCATCTGTTCCCACACCTTAATACAGGCTGGTAGGTTATTCACCCAGCCTCCACCAGCTGCAGCTCGTGCTGGGCAAACCTGACATCGTGGTGCCGGGGGAACTGTTTGACATTCCCAGCCTGCGCTGACAACATCTTCATCCTTCTTGGCGTCCGGAAGAATCGTACGAGCCCCAGTAGATTAGATTTCCAGATGCCCAGCTCCGGTGCGGTGCTGACGATCGACTCAATGGCTAAGTCTGACCGGTGAGCAGCACACCAGAAAGTTGCCAGACCTTTCTGCACTTGGTCAGCAAGCAGACGCCATAGCCCACCTTGTCTTCCAGTGTTTGCCGTTTCGCCGTCAGTGGTAACACCGACAAGCTTCGTGTCTTTACCTCCAGTCAGATTCAAAGCTGTTCACCGCTTCCAGTAGTCCAGGGGCACCGTTCTGGCGAATGCATGATAACGAACACATTCGTTACGCTACCATCCCTGTTAGCCATCCGTCCACTTACAAACTTGTTGTTCCAACATTTGCCTGCCTCTCACAGCTGTCATCGATCTCCACACTGAAGCCTGTGCATCGTTTGAACGTTTGAGACAGACGCACTTTCTCTAGTTCGTATATGACATCCAGCATCTACTTGTAGAACAAATTCCACATCTGCGCCATTTTTTCGCATAACGGCCAACAGATGGACCGACGCCAAACAAGCCAGAGATCGCTTCGGCCACGATCGGGCTGAGACCGTTTCGATTAGACAGTCGTTGTACACGTCGACGGCCATTCGCAGAAGCATCGCAAAAACAGTCTTATTGTAAGCAGTGAGTGCGCGCAGCCATGGATGCGACGTTGTGCACTCTTCCCAGGCTTCGTCCATCTTCTTCTTGTTTGTTACTGCCATGTGCGGTTCAGAGGTCATATGGTCAATGACCCTTTCCAGCCTATCACCACAGTCCGCCCTGACGCCGCTTGCATCAAATGTGTTCGCGTATCTTGTTGAATTATATACAATTTAAACAAACAGTGAAATGCAGGTGCACATATTTACATGTACATAATTACTAGCTATTCTAGCGCAGGAACAATGACGTTATAAGTAAACACTCCTATGGCTATGCCAAAGCACGTTTTTGAGATCTTCGCATAAACTGTATGAATAAAGCCATTCGGCAGTGCGTTACTGTTATTGCAACGATGCCATTATATTCCTGACTTCCTGTCGTATGCATTAACATAAATACATCATAACTCGGTTGCCTATGATATTGCCATTATTGTTCGACTTTCGAATCGAAAGTAAACTTCACCATTCGAGACGCATCGAACATGAAAATATAACATGCCCCTCTGAGCCATATCAATAAATTGATCTTTTGTAGACATATTGTCCTTCTAATACTTTGATTATGCCACCAGTGAAAATTAATTAAAACACACTAAAAAAATACAAATTAAGCCCTACAATGGGCTGGCTAGGGAGAATGGGGGCACGCTGGGAGAGGGGCAAGTTGGTTTGGCTAGGGCGGGGGGCAAATGAAAGGGCTGGGGGCATTGCCCCCACTTTGTATGTTAAAAATCGCCCTGCATTTAAGTATGTTTTACTTGCGAACGAGGTTTACGGGTAATGTTTGATGGCTACTGTTTAAAAACACATGTCGAAGAGTATCCTCAAATGTAACAGTTTTACATTCCGGTATCGTGGATGTTGATTTACCATGATTTAATAAGATGGTATATGGCCAAGGAAGCCATTTCTTGCAAATTTTTACTTGTGGCTATTAAACATAATCGCTCTGTTAGCATTTGACGAGAATGAGTACGTTCTTGTATAACTGAGTAATTCCTTTAAAGGGAAACAAAAGTCGTGTTTTTGGGCCTATGCACCTATAAGATTTACTAAAATATAACCATTTGCAACTACAATTAAGAATATCACGCCAGTGGTTTACTAGGAAAACCTTGTTGAACACACATCATCTTAATTTCATAGGCTGCGCCATGCTGTCACGAGTGTCATAATCTAGCAAAATTCACTCGCCTATTCTGATGTTTGCCAATATGATATGACTAAGCTGTTTGCGTCAAAGCTCAACTTATGTAACATATTTTGGCCTTTGGTTTACTAAACTAGTCCTCTTTCCTTGGTCTCCCTTAATCCGACACAATGTCTAGTTTACCCGATTTTCATAGAACTGCATGCGCTTATTGGTCTCACTGGTTAATATGTCAGCGCTCAGTCAACTGGAGAAACGCCGCAAAAATAAAGCAAATAAAAATGCCTCCAAGACCAAGCATGTCCTTGATTACCCAGGCTCACTGTTGTGGCGCCAGCGTTTGTCGTCGGCCATACAGTACATCCTACCATAAATGAAGTTCCGCGGTCGAACGATAGCGTTGCATAATTGAAAGATCGGTAACGTTCTACAAATGTAAGTAAGTAAGCTGTTATTTAGCCTTTACAACAACAACAACAATGCATGTCTAGATGGCGTGTGTAGATATTATGCATTCTTGTAATTCTTGTCTACCCTGTCCGCCCTTTACTTTCCCGCCTTTTATGTTACCCCTAATAGGGGCTACTATAAAAGATGACGCGAGATGGCGCTACATGTTTATAATGGCGACGTTCAGGTTGGGGTTTCAGCGACTGTGTCAGTCACATATTCCGTGTCAGCTGTGCAAGCCGACACAAGCATGGAAGATATTATCGAATAATTATGCTGTTAAAAAATTAAGTGCGTATTTCTGTACTTCAACTTAGTATAACTGTTCTTTTTATTGGTAAATAGATCTGATTGACCTTGTCGTACTCGATGTACCACATTATCGCTCACTCACACTTCTACTTCGTTAATTGGCAGCGTCCATAAACGCCAGTTGGTGTATACACACATGTGCCGTGCCGAATGTGAAGGTGCAAATACAGTCAGTACGGCTGTGTTACGCTTGCTCACAACTCTTGCTTAGTTTGTCATCGGTGTTAAAAATAAAAGGTGCCTGATACATTGACACTTCTTTAATTATGCTTGCCATTATAAAAACAAACATGCAGAAACCATGCATAGTCGTAGCATAGCCATAGGCCCTGATATTAGGCAGACAACCATTATGTTGTATGTCATGTACATGTTTGATTTCGGACAATATCTTTCTTTAAAATACTGTAGGTATCGTCCACCATTAGTTGATAAACTTACTCGTAATCAATTATATGAAGCACATTTCTTCCATTTTTTTTCACCAATGTGCAGATGGTATGTTACGGAATACACATGTGAAATGGTTAGTGTGTGTCAGTTTTAAATCCTAAGTTATTAGTTCCAACTCAAAATGGTATCGGAAGTGCGAAGAATGACTAACTTATTCTAACTGGGAAATAGGGTCCGTGAACCTTATTACATTTGTTATTTTCAACTTGACTGTTTGCGACCTGGGAAATGTTCTGGGCTGAACCATCCGGCTGTCAGTTGGTTTACTAATCAAATTAAACTGGTAATCAATAAAAGCATTTTAATACATAGATAATACTAAATATACCAAAATATTAACATATGTACAAAACAAGTTTAAAATGTGACAAAATTTAGCTGTTCGGTTGATAAACTTGAATTTAAAAGTCTATTAATATTATTCTCTAAAATATGTTAATAGATAATATTATCTGCAATAAATAAAACATATTATATGTAACATATAATATCACTGATTATAAATATCCAATAGTGGTAGAATTGTCAGATGCCTAATCAAGTTGTAAAAAATTTCCAACTTTTACGATAGTAGCCAATTTATTATGTCAAGCGCTTTCAGTTATCTTATGGATATTGCTCTTTAATAATTATATATTATTATCATTATATTAGCGTATGCAAATTTTTTGTGTGCAATCATAATTTCCTTTTTTATCGAATGTGACAAAAAGACTATTCTTAGAATTCTGCCACTGTGAATTCTACTACTAGCATGGGCCGAATTGACCATAGCTTATTTCAGTAGCGACATGGTTTTAAGCGAAATGTGCCAAACCATCCGTCTGTGTAGGCCAAAACGACTGGGCCAAACCATCCATCGGCATGGGTCGAACCCATCATGGACTGGACTATCTGGGATCCAGTGCAAAATACACACATTAGTTTTTGAACGCATGGAACTACACCCCAGTAGTCCGTGTTGCGGTGTTTAACTGTACCACCTAGTACCTGTCTCTATTCTCTAGGCACATCTGAAAAAAACATACAAGCGATAAATTAAAATTAGTTACTAATGTAACGAAGCGAGTTGTTAATTTTATTTGGCATGTATCATGGTCAGTGATGGCATCACCCTTTAAAATTGCGAAGATACTTGACGTAGTGCATATACTAAATGTGAGTGACTATATCTTGCCAGCCATCTGCCTCACCCGTTAACCCTATAACACTGCCTGATGTCCATTTCACTAAGGTTGACAACTATTGCCCTTAATTTTGTCACCAGGTTTGACAAATAAATCAACAAAATTCAGTGGGCCAATGATGATAGAATTGACCATCTTTATTTGAGTGTACATTTAGCCACCAGAGGTAGCAACCAATGGCTTCAGTTAGCAGCAACGATTCCAACAAAATACTCCAAGTGATAAAACATTCCCTAGAATTCACCTAAAACATGTGTGAGTTTGTGAGTGAATTTATTTTCCGAAAATGTGTATATATATACATAAAAAATATACAAAACAAAACAAGTACAAACAGGTACTTAGTAATACAGTTTCATTTTAACAGCAGAGCCAGTTAGGCAAACACAAAAACAGCGAAAAACAATTGTGAATGAATATATATAACTGGCCGCTGTCAATCGAAGGTAATTAAATCTTTAGAATGATAAATAAATAATAAGTTATGCAACAAGCAGCAATCAGGCTAACTTACAAATACAGAGAAAATTAGGTGAAGTTAAAAAAATTACAGGTAATACAAATGAATCATAGTAAATGAAATAATAAAAAACCGGTAGATGTTAATATTAATTTGAATTATCATAGCCACTTAAAACACATGCCTTTAATGAAGATGTAATTTTTTTTATATTAGGTTGATTGTGAATATCGTATGGAACTTTATTCCAGATCAGTGAACCTAATAATAGACTATTCAATGATCTTACAGTGGAACAAGTGATCGGACGTATATATCTAAGCTGTCTTGTATCATGATTGTGAATGTGAATATAAAATTTTGTGAAAATGACACTGGTACACTGCTATCAGTTAGTACTATGGATATAAATTTAGCAATTTCAATTTGATAGATATGTAATTTTATTAAATTTATCTGTGTAAAGAGGGGCGAGAGTGTTCATGGAATCTTGTTTGAAGAATAATATGAACGATTTTTTTTTTATGATAAACAATTTTGTAATGTGGACTTTATATGTAGATAGCAACAAAATTATTCCTTATGTAAAGTAGGGATAAACTAAAGTGTAATAAATAATTTTTAGGGAGGCAACTGGAAGAAAGTGGTTCACTTTATTTATTGCATATAAAACATTGGTCAGCTTTTTTTGCATGCATTTATGTGTTCCAGCCAATCAAATGGTTTGTCAACGTAGAGGCCTAGAATAAAATACGTGGGCTTAATTATCTTATCAGACATCATTAAAACTGTTTTTTCACTTTGAACAGGATGGGATCTATATCACATATTTTGTCTTAGATACATCTGTTCATGTAGTTAGTTTTCCCACACATGTACACAATGGTGTCATCTGCAAATAATATGGATTTACTCTTTTTTATACGGAAAGGTAGATTGTTTATATATAAAATAAACAAGAGCGGACCAAGGACAGACCCCTGTGGGACACCATACTGGTCCATACGTAATATCACGGGCAAGCGAAGTACTGTTATTACAACTAACATATTGTTTCCTAGTTTTGAAATAGCCATTTCAGTGGAGTACCCCTTATCCCATAGAAATCAAGTTTATGCGAAAGGATCTGATGGTCTATTGTATTAAATGGTTTACTTAGCTTTACTTCGATCAAGGAAAACATCAATAGTAATGGATGCTGTTGGTGGTTGAGTGTTTCTCATAGAAACCGTATTGATTCTTATTGAATATATTTTCTGTAGAAAGCCGTGAGTCCTTCTATGTATCACCTTTCCTAATATCTTTGAAATAGTGGATAACAAGGACATAAATCTATAGTAGGACTTGGAGAATTCATTTTTGACTTGTGGAAAGGTATAATTTTGGCAATTTTAATTTCATCCAGGTACAATACCTTCACTTAAGGATTTGTTTATCAAAATAGCTATAGGTAGGGATATTTGCTTGCCTAGTAATTAAAAAAGATGGGGACAGGTTATGACCAGAACTTTTCTTAGGTTGAATAGACCGAATAATTTGCCTAATTTTGTTTGCATCAGTGGGATTCATAAACATACTTCTTGGTTTTTTGGCCTTTTTTAGATATCTGGTGAACTGTTTTTTGGGTGCAGGGATTGCATTAACATAATTAGGACCAACGTCTGTAGACAAATTACAAAATGTATTAAAAATTTGATCTGGATCATTAGTTAAATCGTTGTTATATTTTGAAATGTAGGAATACAGGATTGGTCATTGTTTCCCTATCATAGTTCTAAGCAACTGCCACATCTTTTTAGTCAATTCTTAAATGTGTTAAATAGATTAGCATATTAATTTAAGTTATGGTATGGTTTAACTTATTATAAAGATTTCTATAGTTAACAACAAATATAAGTAGGATGTACCCTTGATTTACCAATACAATTTCATTGAAGTTTATTGGATGTTATGGAAGATTTCGTTAAACCTTTAATCATCCATTCATTCTGGATTACAAATTTGGATTTGATGTTTACAGTCTTGATGACTGTTGTCTGATAATCCATCGTAACTGTTTCAGCTGGGGCGAAAGGCGCCAAGGCAATGGCTGCGGCAGGAGGCGTGCACCGTAAACGTCTGGAAGTGGAGACTGACCCAGAGAAACTCTGCAGGTTTGTGTGTGGGGCTAACGTCTATAAGGAGGGCACAGATCCGGAACTGAAACCAGATTCTGAGTATCCAGACTGGCTGTGGGAGCTGCGAACGGATCGGGGAAGCGTCCCGCTCGAGGAGTTGGAGCCAGACACTTATAAATATTGGCAACGTCTGCGTCAAGTCGAGATGAAGAGAGTGGCAAAGCTGCGCAAAGCCAGACACAAGTTCAAAGACTTTAGAAAAGTGCACTCCTGGTAGCTATGTTTACCATAGGTTCCCATTGACTATGACACCATCAATTTAAAGTACCAGTGGCCTGGTTTTGATTCGAAGAATGTGTCAACACTGATGTCTTGAGAATGTCAATTTTGCGATGCTGAACATTGTCTTGTGCAGGCCGTATGAAGGGAGAACATTAAATATGTGATTTTTACACCGAATCTGGTCCACTGTTACATACAACTTAGTAATACTTGTGCAGTTCTATGCTGTGTTTTATCAAGTCGTACGATTAAAGTGAAACAAACGTCATAGTTTTGCACCTATAAGAGTTACTAAAACATAACCATTTGCAACTACGATAAAAAAAATCATGCCAGTGGTTTATTAGGAAAACCTTGTTGAACACACAGCATCTTTATTTCATGTGCCACACCATAGTGTTAAATAACCCTATGTCAGTGGTGCCTGTAGTCTGGCAACATTTGTTCAAATTGTAACATATTTTGGCCTTGCTTATAGACTTAGCAGCTCACTTGATTGAGAGTTTGTGTTGCTTTCGGTCGAAAACACTTAATGCGTCACAGCGAAAATAAATTTCCAAGAACTGCTACGTGCTTATTGGTCATGCTGGTTAACATGTCAGCTGTCAGGAAAATAGAGATTTGACCAGAATCTCCCACTTTAGAACAAATTCTGAGACAACCACTGGCGTAATGTCCTTGATTGTAGTTGCAAATGGTTAGTTTTTATTAACTCTTAGGTGCATTGCCCCAAAACCATGGTCAACTTTTGTTTCACTTCAAGGAGGGTGGTACACTCCAAAGAACTAGACCAAATTCAGATACAGGAAAAAATTACAAACAGAACTTTTGTGTTTGCATCAATTCCACAAATTAACATTAGTTATTTTACATATTAGTATTTTACCCAAATATATTGCCCAAGCATTGACAATTTGTTGGTAGCTTGAAAACCAGTCTAACTGTGTTGTACGCATGCTAATGTTTACACGGAAATGTGTACAACCCGTTTTGCACATGCATTCTACTGTTACAGAAAATGGTGTCAAGTGATCTTTACAGATGGTTCTGATGACAATCTTTATTATAATTATTATTTGCTTCTACTCCTTATCATCTTGTTTTTGTGCATGATTTCACTTTAATTTCACTTTAAAGAAAGGGGTGCGCTTCTTTTAGGTACTGTGGAAACTATACGGTACATCCATTCTAATATCTTGAACGCTTGAATGTATTTTAATGAACCACATTTAAAAAAATTTACTTTAATCGTTTAATTTCAATGTTTCAGGCGAATATCATGTTTGCATACGGAAAGAACATCATTTTACAGGTGTTAGTGCTAAGTCTGTCATGTGATCCTGAGATCACTTGACCCTGGTTAGCTTTGTTCACATCCATTGGAAATTATCTGATTTATTGAACGTCAAGGTCGATATTCATCAACAGATAACAGTCAAATTACATAAAATAAATTGGAATATGGAATAAAATATTTTACCTTCTACATATTCATCGCCAGTATTAAGTCCAGACAAAACATAATATTCTGGTAACATAACTAAAATAAGGACAATATAGGGCTGACATGTTTGTAATTTTAACTTTTCTGCTTGTATCATAACAAACATAACCTATTAATTTACAATTCATGTTCTTCCCTGCTCAAATAATGTTTTCGGTTTACTTGTATATTTCTCTCACGTGTGCAGCTTTTTGTAATAATTGTCATAATGTTTCTTGTAATACTTTGAGTAGGGCAGGTTAAAATGCCAGAAATAAAAATGTTTTTTTTTTGACGAACATTAGGGTTGGGCCTTTCATGCACAATAGACTAAGTTACCAGTTGTTGCTTTCCTCTATCCCTGAAGTCCGGGGGGAGGCTGGCACCAATACTAGTCGATTTTTTTTCTTCTTCCATCACTGTTCCCGTTTCACTGCTATCTCCACTCCCCCCATCGCTAGGTCTCTTTCTCTGCTCCCCTCCCACACCCGCCAAATCTCTCTTCACACAGTCCTCCCTTCTTTAACTGACGCCTCACCAAAGGTCCAGTTCATGGTGCCATGATAGCATAGGTGTCAATGTTACTGTTTTCGGGTGGGAAATACCATGTCCTGCTTTTTGGACACTCTTTTTTGTGATTGTAAAAAAATTATGTTTTTTGCACACAAGGCTGTTTTAGGTACATTATTTGTCTAGTGATTTAGCATTTTTTCACCAAGAACGAGACATCAAAATGACTGACTATCTGTAAAAATAACTTGTGTGAGTGCGCTAAAAGAAAAGGATGAAAGCTGATCAGAGAAGGATGTTTCCTGCTCTTCCATGGTCAGACGTTGACACCTGTCTAGGATGGAATCAGCTTGAGTGATGGATTCCAAATAACCAACACTGATAAAAACGAGCTGATCACGCCAAACAGTGCTTGCAGACCAACCGACAACTGACCGATCTGTAGACTGGACAGGACCAAAGGAATGTCCAGTATGTTCTTGGCGACATCCACAAACACCTGTCTCCTGCGCCGAAGTACGCAGTTGAGGAGTCCATGTTGAACGCACCCGTTTGACGTCGTCATTTCCAGACGAGAGTTGATCAACGCACTACCATTGTCACATGACTTCTCTCTGACCACGGCTTGTCTGCTGCTGGCATCCATTATATGCACAAGGTCAAACACATTCCTGGTCAGTCGGAGTAACAGGGTCAGTACCCAGAAATAAGTCGCAGCCCTGACCACCGGCTTCGTATCGACACTGACCAGTCCGATGGAACTCATCCAGATGTAGTTGTCCAGCATGAGCTGACATGCATGAGTGACCTTGCCAGCAATGAGAAGTGACCGTAGCATGGCATCATCCACCTCCAGGTTATCTATGGCGGATACAAATACGTCTATGCTCTTGCCCAGGCATAGCACTGTAACGAAACATGTTACACAACTTGTGGTTATCTGCTAGAGTGTAACAAATGTGTAAATATCTTTCATCACTATGAAAGACATTTACCATAAATCATACTTGTCCACTGGCAACCCAACATACAGCAAACATATAACACACTTGAATGCTTTAAACACAGCAACAGCATAACAACAATTATAAACATATAACACGCTTGCATACTTGCAATGCAACAACAACACATGGAACATGGTTACGTCTGAATGCAATATTTTAGTTGCAACGTTTTAGTTATGATGTAAAAAGTGTGAATAACCAATGTCATTTTATGTTGAATTTTCGTTTGGCTGAACCAAAATTCATTTTATAGCTTGTCTGATGATTTTAAGAAAACTAAATAACAAATACATGTATGCACATATGAGCCAACATGTTGTAATCGATACTAGATAGTTTTGCCTTTTCATAACATTAGTTCGAAATGAGATGACGAAATATACGATTGATGGCGCTGCTTTAATCTGCAGTTTCTGCTACCTTCCAACGTTGGCTGTGCATTAGTATGCAGCAACTGTAGCCCCACCTTTGCGAGTGTTACTCAGCGATGCCTCCAGAGTGTGAAGTTTCTCATAGAATGCACTGTTCCTCTTCTTCAACTGGAAGGTCCAGCAACTGAACTGACTGCTGTACTGCAGCAACCTGAAACACGCTACAAGGTGTAGAGACATACATCATGGGATGTGATTGTTTCACACACCAAAACACAACATGATATTACAACATCAATCAGACTTTGTGCCTTTAATTTGCATAATAATAATTATTATTGGCTAAACGGAAAGTTATTTATTTACCACTGAGAACTGAAGCCTGGGCACCACAGGTATGTGTGAAGTTTATCACATGGAAATAACCTCTTTCCAGATAACGTATTGCTCTGTAAAGGTTGCCTGTATACAAACAAACCCTCTAGATTATTACAAATACACAAAGGTCTGTTACATGGCGAGGTTAGTCTAGTCAAACATCTGATCTGACGATGTTTATTGTACTAGCACATACCTTTACATGATCAGAATAATCTGATCAAATATATCTGCCATCTGATCAAATATATCTGATTTTCTATTATACATCTGGACAGCCATGTTTGACCTTTTTCTTGTATTATCAGTGACAGTGCCATAGAAAAGGGGACATGAATATGTTGATATTTATCTGAAGCTCACGATACTTATCTTGTATATTATAATGATATAACTACCTAGTATTGCCACTATAACTATACTTTGTTATTTAAAGTATTTACAAACAGGAATGATTTTTTGTTGGCCACTTGGGTTATAAATCTAAGTGATAGACTTGCACAATCCGTATTATATTTTCTTACAATTCCCCTGATATAGTGCAAGTTAAATGACGACATAACAGTTCTAAGTTGAGTTGGCAGTTTGTCAACCTTTCACTAGGCGGCGTTATTATAATTCATATTTATAAGACCGTTGGTGCCACCTGGTGAGCGAACTAGTTGCTCGGTCCGCCACTCAAACGTACGTTCTCTCCAAGATTAATTTATGTGTTATTATTATTATGCATAAATAAACATAGTTCCTGTCAGCCATCCGGTAGCTGCGTGAGGATTTCGCTCATGCTGTCAGTGTAATTTATGACTGACCCAACACCATACACTAAACTTGAGCTGTCAGTGTCAACGCTATAGTGTCGTCGTCTACCGCTCCGGGTCGCAAGGACCCCGGTGTCATACGACTCATTAGGCCTAACACGACAACACACCTGCACAGTTTGTCTGTCCCAGAAGTCTGCGAGTTGTACGTCACGATGTGTCTGACGACATTCATACTGTTGATTTCTGGTCGTACAACTACATTGTCGTTGACTCAACACTTTTAGGAGCACATAACGGTAACCCAACCGGCTGTTTTATCAGGACAGCACGCATGCGCGCTCGGTAAATAGGGGCGGGGTAAAGTGAGCATCGGGTGCGCACGTGGATGTCTACGTTATTCATAGAAGCGATCAGTGACGTGGGCAACCAACCGTGAACGGAATGCCATGTTCACCGAAGCGAAGCCATGATGTACCGTTATCGAGAGGATTTGGCTGGTGTACGTGTTCCCCTTTTGTACCACACCAGGGTTGCGCACAACTGAAAATGCATTAGCAAAATTAGAAAACCATTTGCAAAATAATACTTTATGAGTTAATCATCCGTGTGCTCATTCATAACATCTACAGATTGGGTAAATACTAGCAGCGTAAATCTCAGAAAACGAAAAAGTGTTGGCCTCTCGATAAGCCAATGGCTTCCTTGTCCACTTGCCATCATCTGTGCCTGTTGTCTTGGATGGCAATCTCGTTGAACAGATTGGCCCACAAACAGGTGGGGTATGGGAGGTAGAGGGCTACTATAGAGGCCCGGTCTGCCTCGCCCTATCATATTATACATCCTACACAGTGAATAATGTACTTCGTCGCACTTGCTGTCTTGGTTGGCCTCCGCTCGGCTAGACAAATAATTTGTTGTAATACATAATACCGAATAAAATACAGTATACAATAGTACACGTGACAGGTTGTTTTGCTTTCATAACATGGTACACCAACAGTCTACGCGAAAAGTCTCCAAGCGTCGTAGCCTCATAGGACATCAGGTCCTGTGAACTGAACAGTTTACAGGACCTGCTGATTTTTCACAGGACCTGATTTTACCCTAGCCTAGAGAAACTTTAACCAGGTTCCCGATTAATTTACCAGAAGCACTCCGTGCACCATGTGTATATATCTAACTATAATCGAGCTAGCTTATGTTTGTATGTGTATACGTGGTTATGTTCACGTTTTCCTCCTAGACGGCTTGCTCCCCGGGCGCCAAACTTTCAGGGATTAATCTACGACCCCACAAATGAAACGTTATTTTTTTTAAATATCCCGTATATCAAGGGTTCTTAAGCTAGCCTCACACCGCCTGATTGTCTACGCTGCGACGCATCTCGACCGTCGTAGTCCAATCGGGTATGATCGTAAGCTTACGACTGGCCTACGACTGACCGTCGCACACCGCTACGATTGTTCACAACTGGATATATAAACCTGGCGGTATTCTTATTAAACACTGGCCGCCACCTTTCTGTTTGTATCCGAACTTCAACAATATGTGGCGGTGTTCAGGCAATTGTGAAAGTTTTAGGGATATGCGTCAGCAATAGGTTGCTTAACCGGAGACGGAACAGGGACAAGAAACGTAGGGTGTGGGTGAAAACATGGGCAAGGGTGATACAACAACCTTGTAAAGGAGTTGGCCGCAGAAGAATCTGGCGGCTTTAGACATTTACCAAGGCTTTATCCTGCTTTGTTTGACACCCTTGTCCATCTAGTCTCCCCACTCATTGTCAAACAACATACAAACTACCGTGCCGCTATCTCCCGGCAGAGAAACTCGCAGTGACCCTGACATTTTTGGCAACAGGTATGTAGTCCTATTTTTATTTATAGATTTTGTGCTATTGGAATGAATGTGGGGCGATTTTTATATTGGATGAAAGAGGTAAGCCAAATATTAATATTTGATATTATCATTATTGATAACAGTGTTGATCTATCAAATCAGTACTAGGTATTTTATCAATTGAATGCAAACAAGTTGTTCGAATAATTATTCTTATTTTGCAAAATGCTAAACGTTTTGGCCTGGCTACGGACGTATTTCAGCAAATAAATACTAGTAGAATCGCAAAACAAGGTAAGACCAGTTTAATATAGCCCTCTCCAGGTCAGACTATATTAAAACATATCGTATTTAGGCCTACTTTGAAACATTATTTTTAATTCAGTCGATAAGATAGACTCCTCTGCCTCTAGGCCTCTAATACCGGGGCTATGAACTAGGCTATGGCTATGTCGATCACGATTATGTATGACTATGTATTTTACACATGTATGTTCATATGATACTTATTCATATCCATAGGGCCTACGCCACGGTGCCGTTGTGCCACATATCAACAAGTGCGTATTCCGTCATCTCGCAACACAAAAAACAGACATATTCCCAAGAATCTAATTACCA
The DNA here is from genome assembly GCA_963662155.1 of Lamellibrachia columna. Taxonomy (NCBI): domain Eukaryota; kingdom Metazoa; phylum Annelida; class Polychaeta; order Sabellida; family Siboglinidae; genus Lamellibrachia; species Lamellibrachia columna. The sequence goes on from OY759273.1 coordinate 10,070,058, forward strand.
CTTCTGTTCTCTGATTGGTTAATTCCTTACGATTCGAAAATCACAATAGGGAAGTGCCACGCACCGCCCGATTGTTCAAGATTGCCAGTCAGCGATTGAACATGTTGAATCGCCACGACTGCCGCCGAAGCGACGTAAGACTGGGGAATCCTAGTCGTAAGCACACGCACACCGCCCCGATTACGCCAGATTGTCTACGCTGCGACGGGCGAGTTGCGTCGGATCGTAGACAATCGGGCGGCGGGCTTAGAGGTTTTTATGGTAAATCAAATGTTCGCTACTAAAACGTTAACTTCCAACAATCGCAGAAACCACGGGCGCCGCGGGGAATACTTCGGTACGTAAACCGTTTGAGAATACGTAGCGCCATCTGGGCGGTTTATATTAATTATAGTAGAAAGCACGCACCCACGTATTGGCCAGAGGCCAATACACAATAACAAGATAGTAGAAAGCAGATATTCTACTATTCTACAACACAAGTATCCATTGGTCTAAATTCACGCGACCTTCAACATGTTGAACATGCAACGAGTATTATTGTATCACGTGCGTGATGCGGTTGTTTCTGGTAAAATACGTTTGACGTTCCCTTAAATAATCTCCAACGTATTGATGGCATATTGGCCTGAAGCATTTGGTAAACATTGCCATCGTGACTGTCACGAATGAACTACCACGTTATCCCGCACTGAGCCTGAGGACGTGCATTTTTGCTAGTATATATAAAAGTGGCTATTAACATGACCGGTTATTATTTCAGTGTATAATGACCGTTCAGTTACAACTTACATGTTGAGCGTCGATGTAGTTGATTAAAAATACAATGAATGCTCCCTATTGATATCGCTTCGGCGACGGTTTGGCAATATTTCTTGCAATGTCAAACGTGTCACAAACACACAATTTATGGTTAACATAAATGCGATATAGCCAGGACAATACTTCTGAGATGTTTATTAACATCGTTTATTTTTGCTGGGTCTAAAATATTGCAGTAAATATTTCGAGTCGCCATACGGGCCACTGTTGTACAATATTGAAGTCGCCCGAAGCCATTTTTGGGAGCCATTGGCGACCGGGCGACCGCTAAATCTCACTCCTATGTGTCCCACACAACGTATTTAGGGGGTGGACAGTGGTCTGAACCAATGCTAAACTATACGTTTTTTTTTACTTTGAGAATGTATACTATGATCCTGCTAAGTGCCTGTACGTGTGTAGACGGTGGTCTAATGGCTACAGCACCCGCCTGTCGATCGAGAGGACGGTGGTTCGATTCCACATCCGCCGTTTCGAAGCTTGGGCAATTTCGTTCACCCCACTTTGCCCGTGTCTTTCGGAAGACACACTAAAAGCCGTTGGTCCAAACTCCTGCGTTAGTTCAAGATTGGGCTGTTTAGAGTATAACTACTTGAGACTTGAGGCCAATGCTCTGGACTGTCGTAATATCATGGGTTCAGGCGTACAGCAACTGGAACAAAGTACAAATAATTAGGCCGTTATGCCAGGGCAGATGTATAAGCGTATAATTACTGACGTTTTAAATGTGTATATGTTGTATATTTCGATTTTCATTTGGAAATAAAGAACTGAATTTAATTAGTATCTGGTATTTAAGCGCCATGACAACTCGCGACAATCAATGAACTGGAAGGAACACGTCATGTAATGTCGTGTCATGCATTATTCAATTGATCATTGCCACGTGCAACATTAATATTTTTTATTTGAGTAGACACATTACATATGATAACAAATTAGCACCGTTTGAACTTTACTTTTTTAATGTATGTGTGCTATGTAAAATATAGGGAATATAAGTCGCATAACTTCCATCCTTAGATTTGTACTGATTGCACTTGTCCATGAGAAACACGTTTCTCGACAGCGATGTCCACGTGTCTGTATCAAGAGGCAACTTCAGTAAATGAACCTCGTTTTCACATTTGTTGTCATCATGGCGGACTTAGAAACGTAAAGTTGTTATTTTATTGAAAGAAACCATCAGACAACCCTTTTATCCAAAATATATCAAACTACTGAGTATGCAGTCTTAAAACTAGACACATATCAACCTAATCACGTGAAATCATAAATCTGGGAAGATGCCGGTCTATGTAAGAAAAAGTAACCTCTTGACGGCTCCTTCGCTGAGCAGCGAAATTCCCGATCATGACGTGTGGGATTTTCTGCAAGATCCAACGTTGATGGTCGATCAATTGCCGCAGCCGTTTCGAATGGTCAATAAAGTAGTCGTGCAACTTGTCGAAGATGCGTGGGATACCATAGCCGACCGGGAAAATGAGAGAATCACAGAGGCAGCTCGGTATAAACCGCCGCAGTACAAATGTGGATTACAAACCCAGGTAAGAACGCCACGGCACAGACACGGCACAGACCCGGGCACGGCACAGACATGGCACAGACACGGACAACGTCAGACTTGAATTCAGAATCAGTTTATTTGACCTGTTTAGACATATATACACTAACAATTTAAATAATGAGACTCTTGGCACTGACTGTCGGCAGACTTGGGAATTACATTAATCACGTGGTATATAAATTCCAATTAGCAGGTATACATCAATTACCATTAGACAATATTCACAACGCACATGACACCTATTGCTAGTATCGGCTAAGAATAAAACTACAATTGTGCTAACGTGCAATTGTGTTTGTATACTGTGTATGTTTGCAACATCATTGACATTGCGATATGTTTATGACATTGCGACATATTTGTGATGTCATTGTGATGCCTGAAACAGGTAAATTTAGAAAATTAATCATACAAATATTTTATAATTGTAAACAAAATTTTTTGAAAGGGGTTGTTCTGCTTAAGTAAATGCATATATGTAGCCAGTTTTGTTATCTGCAGTTGTACAATAGACATTATTTTATTTACGTTGAACACCTATCTGCTGAAATTAAACTACGTTTACAAGTCATAAAAATATCTAGTGCTAATGCACATCTGTGTGAATATTGTCTTTACAAATTCCAGTTCAAAATACCAGTTCCAGTTGTCACTTTCATATATAAAAATAAAAGTATGTGAATAGAGCAACCAGGGCTGGGTCCAATTATGTAATTGTAATTGATTACAGCAAAGTTGTGTAATTGTAATTGATTATGGTTTTCGAAATTTTGCTGTAATTGTTATATTTTGTATAATTGAAAATTTATTTCAATTACAATCAATTACAGTATGTTTCTTATCACAAACTACCTGAACGAATTGTCAATAAAAATATAATTTAAGTCTCACATGAGTTGAAAATCAAGACTAATAATAACACCGGCTTATATATTTATATTTAAGTTACAGTATTCACTGTCTGGCTGGTGGGTACTGGTCCATGGTGCTAGTGGTGGGTTGCCTTAGCAATTAGCCTTTTCAGTAAGTTGGTAACAGCCAGGAAGCAATAAACAATGCACAGACATTGTCAGACAAAGGCTAAGCTGGTATTCAAACAACATGGAAAAACCTGTAGCCTGATATTGCTTCAGAAAATATCAGCGCAGTGAAACATTGCAGAGTTAGCAAGCCAATTAGATCCCTTGTGTTGTGGTGGATTGGAGACAGGTCAGGTGGCAAGGACCGTTTATATGGCCTCTCTCCCCATTCCCAACACAAAGCAAAGGGCAGGCCAATTAAGAATGTTAGCTTAGAGCAGGAGCTACAACCTCAAAGTGAACACAACCTACCCTATTATTAGTATTTTCCAAAGAAAAATGTAAGAAATGCACACGGATAAATGTCTGCAAAACTAGAAAGGATGCTTAGAGAAGAACTACAAATAAATATTGTATTACGGCCTGTGGGATTTTGTCCTGTGGGATTTTGTTCACTTTTCATATTGTGTGATTTTGTCTGTAAGGAATATGTCCTGTAGGATTATGTCTGGATACTGCATTGTATTCTTATATAATAAAAATACGTTTTAAACGGCTATCTTTTTATTTAGTATAATTCAAAGTCACAATTCAACAAAATGTACAAACATTACCATTATATTTGTTTATTAGTTGTGTACAAAATATTGAAATTCAGCAAAACGTGCAAAAATACATAATTAACAAATGCTGAAAATATTTGGTTCCATATAATGAAATTGAAATTGAAACAGTGTAATTGTAATTGTAATTGATTTGGAAAATTATGACTGTAATTGTAATTGAAATAAAAAATTAAATGTAATTGTAATTGATATAATTTTGTGTAATTGGACCCAGCCCTGAGAGCAACCATAGTCATAGATGCACTCAGCACCCCAAGAAATAACATCAGAGCAGCTTTATTTAATTTCTGCATATTATTGTACACAATATTCAAACAAATATGATGGACGGAACATATTACATATTGAAAATTCGTCCCTTCATCAGCGTTAGAATGAGCTGTTGTCTGGTGTCATGTCACCTGGATGTTGACTGTCGCATGACAACTATTCCATGAAGATCGTTGGAATATTGTAATACCTGTCTTGGTTAATCTCTGGGTGCCTCTCCCTTTCAATAGCCTAACTTACCTTTCTCCACCAAAAGTTGTCCTCTCTGGCCATCGTTGTCGGATCTCTGGCTGTGATGTTATGACCCTGGTTGACCTGATGTCCCTCTAAAATCACGAGGGGCCTTGATTTCTAACTCATGAATGTAATAGAATACGGAATAAACTTACATGCTGATTATTGATTATATGTAGCAAATAATTTGACTTAAAAAGTTACATGATGAAATGAAAAAATTAATTGAAAAATAATTAAAAATAACAATTACATTTTCACCATTTCCAATTACTGGTACTTTTAAAAACAAAGCACTAATTCCAATTCTGGAATTGGCCTTGTCTTCAAGTTTCACTTTATTACATGTTTCAATCTATGGCAACTAACTAACACTATATGTCAACTAACTAACACTATATATATCATCAGTGTGGAAATAATACATTAATGAAATCTTGTGTTTTAGGTTCCTGGGAAACCTAACTGCATGTCGGCAAGCAGCGATGGAAAATTCATCTTTGTGGGAACGTCAGATTCACTCATTGCTATAGACGCCCTCACTCAGACTACAAAGGACACATGGAAAGATGACACAATGGACATTGCCAGCTTGGATGTTGCAACAATGGAGGAGGAAGTTTACCTTCTCAGTGTTATTAATGACTTAGGTCAGTCAGCATTTTATATTGCCTACATTTCTCGTTCTTAATTAATTAAAAAGTTTTTTCTCAACCGGATTAAACGTTTTCTGCATCACACTAGTGACTATCAAAGTTTTGGAATTATCATTGCACAAGCCAACATGACATATTTTGCGATTGCATAACTTCTTGTGTGATTTCATAAAAAATTGTGATTACATACTGTGCCGAATAAGCGTCCCTATATGTGTATTTATTTCATGAAAAGTGCCAGCCTACATTTTCCGATAAATGTGACAAATTATGCAGGGCATCAGTTTTTAGGAGAGCAGTCGCTCTCACTCTCTATAAAGGCACTATTGTTTGTGTTAATCAATCATCCACGGAGTGGTTTACCGATCTAAAATCGCTTGCTCCCAACTGGAGCTGCATGTGGCTCCCTCTGAAGTTTTCATCATTTTATAATAATATAATAATAAAATGACTTCTTTGGCACCAATATCCTCGAAAAATCCAAGCTCAGTGGCGCAACAAAACCAAAGGATTAGGCATTCTCGTCTCTCAAAGGATTAGGCATTCTCGTGTCCATGTACAATATCTTTGAACGACAGTCGTTTCGTGGGATCCCTTGCTTCCAGATCCTAGATTTTGAACCCGAAGTGCTAGACCGTTAGATTCTTATGATTAGATGAATCAGTCAGAATCGTTAGTTCTCGGGAGCTCAATATGGTATATTATTAGTTAAAACTCCATTATCACTGTGTAAACCGCCCGTAAATGGCTGCTGGTGGTTTTCCCTGAAATGGGCTTGGCCTTGGGTATTCAATTCAATAAAACTCAATGTCCATTTAAAAACGGAAAATTTCCCGGTTTTTTTTTCAGATATAAAACGCTGCTACTATATCTGCGGCAATGCGAATACCCACGAAGTTTATGCATATTCTGCAGAAAAAACCCCGAAATATGCAAGTGTTAAAATGTTAGATTCTTATGATTAGATGAATCAGTCAGAATCGTTAGTTCTCGGGAGCTCAATATGGTATATTATTAGTTAAAACTCCATTATCACTGTGTAAACCGCCCGTAAATGGCTGCTGGTGGTTTTCCCTGAAATGGGCTTGGCCTTGGGTATTCAATTCAATAAAACTTAATGTCCATTTAAAAACGGAAAATTTCCCAATTTTTTTTTCAGATTTAAAACGCTGCTACTATATCTGCGGCAATGCGAATACCCATGAAGTTTATGCATATTCTGCAGAAAAAAAAAAAAAAATATGCAACGAACCGCATAGTTTCTTGGCTTTACATTGAGTAAAAATGGTGAAAGATATCTATCTCAAGAGACGA